>JACXGJ010002468.1:0-65152 GCA_016801105.1 Esox niger | reverse complement strand
TTATAGATGCTGGTCTAATGGACGTTGTAATGACTAACGTAATTAAGTTCCTATCACACGTCGACCTATTCACGCATGGTTATGGATTTCTAATGCAAAATGGAATTAGTTACCCAACTTTTCTAGATAACCTATTAAAATAGTATATGTCACCATCTACTGAATTGCCTATGAGACCTCTCTCTATATACACACACACTCTCATATTCACTCCCTTCTTCCTCTCTCTTCCTCCTCTTTCTCAGTCTCCCTCAATCTCTCCCTGGGGAGGCTGGCATTTACTTGACAATTTCTGCCTTTAAGTGCATGCTTTAAGTCCAGTGTTTTATCTACACCTGAAATAGCTGTAGACTGGGACAATTTAACAGACAATTTAACTGGCCATGTGTTAGGCTGTCTGCCTCCCATTCTCTGCCAGAATGCCATGGCATGATGGATGTGGGCACGTTAAGAATTGTGAAAACACAAGTTACACACACACGCACATGCACGCGCACACGCACACGCATAGGCATGTGCGCTCGTGCGACGTTTGTCAATAACGATATGCTAACATCAAGGCTGTAAATGACTTCACCGTGACTGAAACATCTCTTGTCCCTGCTGTTGTTGCCCATGTTGCTATTGCTGTTTTTGTGCATCTGTTAAAGACAACTGATTATCAGGAACCAGTGAGCAAAATACAACATACCAAGGACAGATCCTATTATGTTGTAGACGTTTATCAAAGAATGGACAAAATGATATATGTAAAACATTGATTGGCTATGTGATCCTGTGTGTGTGTGTGTGTGTGTGTACCTAAGAGGAGTGTGTTTGCTAGAGACAGATGGCCGAAGCAGGGTCCTGTCTGGCGCATACAAGAACAGGTACAGCTGTGTTGTCTCTCTCATTCACACACACACACACACACACACACACACACACACACACACACACACACACACACACACACACCCCGCCCCCCCCCACACACACACACAAATAGGCACAAATAGACAGACAGGTCAAGCAGATAGACAGACTCCTTGCCATATTTCCAAATACAAACACATATGGGTGCATCAGTGGCCAACACACTTCCATTAAGACATCATGTCAGGTGCTCAAGACATGTCAGTAAGGGAAGGCACAGGCGTTTGTCATCCCCCTCTCAGGGCTTCATCCTCCTGGAAGACACCGAAATGGGACTGAGAGCAACATCTGGCTCTGATTCTTCCAGCTGCAGAAAGAGGGAAAGAGAGAGGTGAAGGATGGGAGGGAGAGGGAGGGAGGCAGAGTCCATAGAGAGGATGTGAAGGAGGGAGGGAGAAGGAGAGGGAGAGAAACTACAGTTTAAACAAATGTGTCCCATGCCCATCAAGCTCCTAAATTGAATGGAGGGAAGGAGATGGGAGAGAGAGCAGTGGCTCTGTAGCCCAGGGGAGGGACCCTGACTTCTGCAGTCAAATCTCCAGGCAGCTGCCACTCTGATCGCTGTGGAGATACGGTGTGAAGATCTGTTTTACACATCGACCAGCAGAGTGCATAGAAGGTCTTTGCTCCTGGTCATTGCTACTGAACAACTCAGAGGACTTTTCAGGGCCATGGACCATGGTCAGCTCAGTACGTGACCCAATTATATAATGTCCCTCTGTTTCTGTCAGAATTTTGTGAAGTGTTCGATCCAGATAGGTCTGAATATGCATGTATGATTAGGGAAGTCTATGACAGTTTGTCTGTGTGTGTGTGTGTGTGTGTGTGTGTGTGCATTCCAACCAGTGCTTGTGTGTGGGGGCTCATGAAACAGGGCCCAGAGCGTGGCCGAGGTGTGAGGGCCATACATTAATGCCGAGTGACTGGGACATGGGACCCGAGGAGAATGTCACCATGCCACGACCCAAAACTCAACACCGCCAAAGGGCCCAGTACTACACAGCCAGCGCCCCCCAAGACAGCGTTTAGCATCCAACAGCAAACCAAATCTAGCCCCTGGTAAGCATTTAGCACCGGGCAACATTTGCTTCGCAGGCATTTCATAATTTCGTATCTAATCCATGGATGATTCAGAGCATGGAGAGCGGGGTTCAGCGTTTGTGTTTAAATGCTGGGTCCTTGGGTTTTGTTTTTGTGCCATCGCCGAACTGACTCAGGAATGTCTGTACAGAAGAACGAATGGGCTGGAGGGAAAGAAGCACGTGCTGATAGCCTTGAGAGTTGTTAAGGATGTTGCACGTATGCACACACACAGGCACGCGCGCGGGTTTGCACATCGTCCCATCCTTCCTGTGTAGTGTGACCTTTGCTAAGAGGGCTGCAGTCACAGACCCTCCGTTGAGCTGAGATAATATCTCCTCCAGGACCCGTTAGCTCTCATATGCCATTGGTCCTCTGGGATATTGGTCTTTGATTGTGATGACCCCTGAAGGCGTTGAGTGGGGTGCCCTCTTTAAGATACGGCAATAGCGTTGGATGGAGGCTGGACGGAGGGGTTCAGGTTGCCAGTGTTCAACTGTTCAATCTGTGAACCCCGCCCTGTCCCAAATCACCACCCAGCCGCAGTGGATGTGCATGTTGGTGTGGGGGGTAGAGATCCAGGCCAGGAGATCCACAGTGGCACCACACGGACGGGTTGGACGGGTTAGCGCGGCGGTACCAAATGGTGTGCGTTGTCTTCCTGTACTGACTTTGGCTTTGTGTGCGGGCAGGCCCGGCGGCAGGAAGAGGGGGCCTATCGAATCACTGCACAAACTGTCCACCACCAGCAGCGATCGTAACGTGTGACTGTGATAACTGGACCCGGTCCGGTCCAATTCATATACCGCCGGCTGTGTGTGAGGGGAAAGGAACTGGGGGGCACCAGTTTCTATCTGAACACCAGGCCTGTGTTCCAAGACAGGTTGCTGAGAGTCATGCTATTATAGTGCACTCATATCCCTTTAGACCAAACTGAATAATTCAGTTGAAATGTGCAGCACATTTCTAAAGCATCTGTGTGTAAAATGTTATTAAAGACAGACAAAAATAGCTTTTCCTGATGCTGATGGAAAATGGTACTCAAGGTCAAAATATTCTTGTTTTATTTGCATTTGTTGGGATTTAAATTAAACATGGACACATGGAGAAATACACACACACACACACACACGCCCTTTCAGATATTAACTGACACAATTTCCTCTTACTATCATGCTTCCCCAAACATAATTTTCCCCATCTAATAGTTACTTGCATTCGAGTTGCTTAAACATTGACTAACACATGGAGCGTTGAACGCATGGAGTTGAACGCATTATTTCAACGCATGGAGCGTTGAAATAAGCTGAGGGTTTGACTAGGAAACTAGCTCCTACCTCGGAGAAAAACATTAGCCCAACCACACCACGTCTGTTTAAATTCCACTTAGGCTGCTTTGTGACCTATCCAACGCTAATCTGGTTGTTGAGGTATGGCCGCACCACCATAAATTGTTGACTTAATTAAAAGCGGGACCTCTCTGTCATTTAATTACAGGGAGAAAAAGGTTATTGCTTCAGAGCAATTTTCCAAATGTGATCCCTTAACAGTTATTAAAAAGCCCACCGTCGTTTATTGTTTCAGATTATTCACTGTGGAAATGGTCGGGTGACATTGGTAATGACACGGTGAAATAGGCTTCATCGTGAAAGCGGATGGTTTCCCGGTCGTTTGCTTCTGGTAAGTGGAGCAGACAGGAACGTGGAAATGCCACGGGAGAGATCACATGATTACCTCCGCTTTACAGTACTCATTAACGGAGAGCAAAGGTTTTTTCCCCATGTGGCGGCAGTCCTGAATAGGTTATTAATCGATTTGGAATGGTTGTGCCTGAGTTATTAGGAGGCTACTCCAGGAAAATTAACAGGAGACAGAAAAATCAGCGGGAGAGTATTTAAGTTATGTTGCGTCTCGGCTCCGCGCTCTGAAAATGTAACGTTTCAAATATAGGCCTAACCTTTTTTGTAGCGCCATATGGGAAATTTGTCAAACCGTTGTTTCCTTCTTGGAGTTATTTGTATAACTAAGTGGGCCGTTAAAGTGTACGGTAATACCCTGTGTATGAATTCCATAAAATCCTACATAAATGCGAACTAACTAGTTAACCAAAACCACTGTAAAGACAATGAAACCAGCTATGACTCTAGCAGCTGGGCCCTGGAAAAGGGAAGCCCAGCCCTAACATCCCCTGGGTCTGGGGATGCTTTCACCATCCAGACACAGATAAGGAAGGATGGTTAAAGAGCCTGCTCTGGGGCTTAGGGCGAGGACAGGGCACCGCTGGACTGCATTATGCGGAAGCCTAATGTCCTGTGTCTCCGAGCATAGGTTTTTTTTAATCACATTAACCAAATGCCTTCCGCTGTGCGTGTTTGTGTGTATGTACTCAGTGTGTGTGTGTGTGTGTGTGTGTGTGTCATGGTTAGCCGAACACCCACTCCTCCAAATGTGAAATATTTATGTTGAAAGCATCTTATCCTCCCCTCATATTGTCATGTACAGAAGTGTTCAGCCATGCTATGATTACAGCAGGGTAATTGTTACTCAAATTCAAATACTCCTTGTAGCTATATTTCTATGTCCACCCCAGTTCCGTAGAGGTCAGCGATTTCTGGGGTAGTTTCAAATGTGTTGAATTGACTTAAAATGCTGTCCTAATTTAACTTAGCAATGTTAATTTACTATACATTAATTAACAGTTGTACATTGCGTGCTCAAAAAAATTGGTCTATGTTGTTATGACTGGAGGTTAGTGGCTTATTACATACTGTGAATGGAATGACATGCTTTTATGTTTTTCTGATTATTTAGTCATTCGTCCAATCGGCATTATTGATCTGTTTCATAAAATGTGCCTGGTCTACATGGACTGTTCATGGTCACTGTCACTTGGGGACTCTCATATTGTGTCCCTGACAGTGTTGGTTATGTTAGTAGAGGTGTACCATACCTTGCTCAGTTTGCCTTGCAGATTTGGAAGGTGTCACATAAAACTGAGCTGGTGTCTTTTGAGAGAAGTTAAACGGCCTGTATTCCCACTCATCAATCACTGAGCACTCCTTTCCAGAGAACAATAGGTTCATTTTCACTAAATATCTCCAATTTTGGCACAGGCCTGTTTGATTAATTTAGGATGTAATCAAAAGCACTCATTCTCTCGGATTTGAGCTGGATTAGATGTTGGTGGGAAAAAGAAAACGAGTGAAGCTTTGATTCTGTGTTGTTGATTTATTCAGTATGATGCAGTATTTCAGAGTATGTTTTCCTCCACAGGACTACAGTAGGTCCAGTAGCCACTGTTTGCCACTACTTACATAAGAACGCTATGACAGGAGAATAGGTTCCAAGTCAACTCTTCTCAGGACAGCCGGACACCTTCCTCATCAGTCAGTCTTCAGCGTTTCTAGCCTTTTGTGGAACAGTTGATCAGGTTATGTAAACTCCTTTCAGGTCAAAATGTTATGTAAACAGTGTTAGGTAGACCCAAATTCTGCTATACAGGGGATGACACATTGAAATCCAGTTCCCCCTGCTTTTACAGAGATAGCCCAGAGGTTCTTAGTTCACCTACCATGTAAATGGCCTTAACTACTGACACTGAACATATTACATTGGTAATGGCATACAGTGTGAAAAGATGTAACTAATGATCAACAGAGCAACCAGACACTTTTGGAAAATAGCTCTATGTATTGTGGATTTTGACATTGTCTTCAGTTATGTGTGGATATTTATCTCCAAACTGGTCGTCTAACAGTAGTGACTGAGACGTGCCGGAGGAGTGGGAGTAATTTCACTGGGAGAAGACACATCTGCGTGTCTCTGTACATCACTGCAAACCACTGATTCAAATTGACCGGGCAAGACTCATTTAAATAAATTTACTATTCATTAATTGAATAAAAAGGCCAATTGGCCCCAGGGTCCTTTTATAATCAAAAACTGGGGTATACAGTTTATGCAAAAAAGCGAAGTGCCATGTGTTGGCTTATTATGCTAATGCTGAATGACAAATACATGTTCTCCTGCCTGCAAAGAGAGATTAGGGATGACGTTGTCAGCAAGTTGTTTCCAGGGAACACAGACTCTGCTCTTGCAAATACAACCCCATTCCTCAAAAAGTTGATACGCCGCATCAAATTTAAATAAAAATAGAATGCAATGACATGCAAATCATTTAAATCCTATATTCAATAGAAAATAGTAAAACCCTCTTTCCAAAAAAGTTGGGATGCTGCATGAAAAGCTAATAAAAACTGAATACAATATACAAGTCATTTAAATCCATTGTTCAATAGAAAATTGTACAAAGACAACATATCCAATGTTGAACCTGAGACATTTGATTGTTTCTTGAAAAATATATGCCCACTTTGAATTTGATGCCAGCAATGCATTTCAATAAGTTGGGACAGAGGCAACAAAAGTCTTCCACATGGGCTACTGAGGTTCGAATCTCGATAGGGTAACGCTTTCTATCGCGGGCCGGCTGAACTAGGCTTGCCTGGCTTCTTGTTACTGTGTATTTTTACTACGTAGTTACAGTGTGCTATGCCACTATTCATACGCTTATTACTCTCATACGTATTTATAATATTGAATCATTCTGCCAAATTGAGGCTGGTTTATACAGTTATGTATATTACTGCCATACTTGCCACATCTATAATGTCCAATTATACCACCCAGATAGCTGCTATTTTGCAGTACTCTTTTAAAACCGCTGCTAATGTACAGTGTAATGTATATTGTTGCTTTATTATATTATAATTTTCTGTGTAGCTATAATTTTTGCTTGTATATTCTTCCACCGCCTGGTATGGCAGCAGCACCGCCCTCGACCGTAAAGCACTGCAGAGGGTGATCAAAACAGCAGAGCGTGTCACAAGGTCTGACTTGCCATTCCTGCAGGATCTCTACCCAGAGAGGTATAGCAGGAGGAGCTGACAGATGATTACAGATCATTTTCAGAAGTACAGCAACTGGTCCTCTCTGTTCTCAAACGCTTACAGAGTATTGTTAAAAGGGGTGATGCAACACAGTGGTAAACATGCCCCTCTCCCAACTTTATTCAAACCTGTTGCTGGCATCAAATTCTTTTTTCTGTTTCAACATTCGATATGTCGTCTTTGCCCTATTTTCAAGTAAGTACATTGATAAATGATTTGCACATCATTGCATTCAGTCTGTATTAGCATTTTACACAGTGTCCCAACCTTTTTGGAAACAGGGTTGTACATGTCCACATGTGAATAATTAACACTTCAGACTGGAGACCCTAGAGTTATTCCTTTTAAAACGGATTCTGCTTTGTGGTTGTTTGTGTCATTGCCATGTTAAGGCTCCACCTCATTGCCACGTTGGCTTTATCTGTCTGTGAGTTCTCCTTTTTTGGCTGAGATCATGTGCACTTATGGACTGTGCTAATTGGGTGATAATGCCCGCCAGCCAATTAGAATCATCTGAGGTCTGCCGTCTCACATTCTGTTACCCAGAGTTGCCTGTGTGTTTTTGGTAGCAACATTATTTATGTTATGATACACAATATGAATTGAAAATACTTTTTTTGGGCTAGCTGGGGGGCTGGGGTAGCTGAGGCGTCAAGATCATTGGGCCAAAAAACGATAGGTTGCTGTTTTTAATCCCTTAATCAATAGGCGTAAACCTTGTATTTCTTTCATTGAGCATACCTACTTACTCACGGGTTGTTGTTGTAAATTACAATGTGTTCTTAGTAAATGTACCAGGGAGAGAAAGTACAAATTACAAGTATTGAATTGGATTCGGCTGTGTTCACCACTTTAGAGAAGTATCTAATTACATTCTAAGTAACCAGGCATAGGGAGTTCAAAACGAACCAGCGTGTAAATGTCCAGGAAATGTCACTGGTTGGTTATGAACTCTGTTACTTTGGTCAATTTTGCTATTACTTAGGAACTTCTCAAAACAGGTGAACACAGCCAAGTATTTTAAATTTGTACTTTGTTTGTACGCACAACAATAGTAAAGGCCCATTTTACTGTAATATTTGAATATAAAATATTGGTATTATTTCTGTTAAACATCAATGTGAAATGTTTAAATTATCCACTGTATCTCCATCATATAGCCCTTACAAACTATGCCGGAGGAGTGCCAAACTATGGTGAATAGAAAAGTATAGACTTCTCTGTATTACAACACAAAGTGGCCTGCTCTGGGGTTGAACAGTGGTTTAGGCCAGTGTTTCCCAGTCCTGGTCCTCGGGACACACCTGATTTAATTTAAAGATCTGATGATAGGTTGATTACATAAATCAAGTGTGTAAGTGGCAGGGCAACATTTAAAACAGGTGTGAGTGCTAGGGCAAAAACTAAAACGTGCACCCCATTGGGTCTCGAGGACCAGGATTGGGAAACACTGGTTTAAGCCACAATGTCAAAAACGAAAATGTTCTGTCATTTTGGTTTTCCATTCTCATTGGCTCAGTGTGTCTGCAACATCACAGTAGCCCATATTCTGAATTTAAGGCAAAGATAAACACAGAAACAGGGAACATGATAATATTTTTGGACAGGTCCTCATTAAAAACCTGTCATAAACAAACACAGTTCATCCTTCCGAGTCAGAAGGTTAAACAGGGTTACTATTTGCAAATAGTTAAAGTGTGAATGACAAGGGAATGTTGCATACATACAGCTCCGGAAATAATTTAGAGACCACTGCACCTCTTTCTTTCCTTTCTAAAAAAGTCGAAAAGGAAGGTTTTGAGTGAGGAACCGAAGGGTTAAAATTTAGAGACCCCTGCAAATTGGACGCATCTGTTTCACACTCAAAACGTTCCTTTTCGACTTTTTAAAAAGGAAGGAAAGAGGTGCAGTGGTCTCTTAATTATTTCCAGAGCCGTATGTATCCAAAATTACCTTGCAACTCATACTTTAAATATTTGCACATGTAAAAACATTGTACATAGGTAATGCTATTACATTCTTAATTATTCTATCCTTCGGAAACGTGTGAAATGCTTACTTAGAATGATGATTCGTTGATATTCACTTTAGGTATTATTTATTAAATTGTTCATATTTTCAGATGCGCAATGTAAACAAATGTTTCCCATGACAATAAAGCCCCTTGGATGAATACGGGCGAACGAGTTTGAGAATTGAGACAAATTGAGAGAGAGAAAGAAAGGGGAGAGCGACATACCCTAAGTTGCATTTTGTTGTTTTTGGCAGTTCCCAAAAATTGCGTAAAACATTTACGGCAGCGTTTGCGTGTCATTTTGGCAACGTGGCGCTCGTTGTCATCTTTTTTACAGACAGTCCATTGGCCAATAGCAGGGACACTAACTATGAATGAGGCTGACCAGTGTTTAAACCGAGTACGTGAATGGTTGAACGTGAAGTATGAAGAACCACCAGCTAGGTTGTGCTCTGTTGTCCACTGGTAACCAGCCGGGTATGTTTGAAACAAGAAGTATACCAGAGGCGTGATGTACTTGTTCTGAAATACTCTGTGTAATGAATTTTAATGCACTTACACTTTTTTGCGAGACTTGATACCGGCACGCCGTGCGTTGCCAACGTTGATGTGCTCCTCGAAGTAAGAAAGTAGCATGCTCGTTCTGTTGTTTTATTTTGCCTGCACAGACTATTAACATTTTGGCTATATTCGTGGCAGCCGGCCATTCCCAGTTTGATACAGACCTTACTTTACTTAACTCCGCAAAATTGCTGATCCTGTTCTAAAAACTCAACTGATGGACGTGCACAGGTACGTGTGCCTTATTTTGCTCAGCACCTGTCTAGTGCTCGGTAAACCGACGCTCAGGAAAGAACGGGTCCATCACGACCCCCTTGAACTGATCAAGCAAGCCAATGAAGACAATCAGAGCTTCAAATTTGACCATGAGGCCTTTCTGGGAAAGGAAGAAGCTACAACATTCGACCAGCTAACACCGGAGGAGAGCAAAGAGAGACTTGGGTAAGGCTCCACTGGAAAATTCACGTGATTCAGTGCTGGTTCCCTCAATCGTAAAACTATTGTTTAATGGCTACAGCTTATTATGAATCCCAGTATTCTAGATATGGACGACAGGATATTATGTAACCTCCTCTGGTGCATGTGCTGTAGGCTATTGTCACTTCTCCAAAGTTATGAAAAATGTTTTAGTAGGTCAAACAATTGCGTATAACCCCCTTGATGTGGTGCGCGTTATCCTGGCTTTGTTCTAATTGAATCCCCACAACTTTCGCCCAAGTGATGCCTGACACATTTGCTTGTCGGCAGACCGGCGTACTGTGCATTATTCCGCCTTGCAATGTAGAGCGAGTTATCCGCTCGCACACATTCCCCGTTCATTATTTAGTGTTGTTCTTAATTATGGATAATGCATAAAAAGAAGCAATTGGCGGTTTTGTGGCGGTGATACGTTTTGGATCAACGTTGAGGAAACAAGACAGAATTAGGGTTAAAATGTGTGTCGCAATCCTAGCAACGTGTCATTTGTGCTTGACTGTTTCGCTGTCTCTTTCATGGAGAGACATTTCTGGAGCCCTAAAGTTCTGTTTCATAGTCGCCCGTGGCTCTTATGACATGTCGGCTGCATGCTACACACGTTGGCTGAAATGGGCGTAAGTTGTGTTGTTGGCGCTTTTCCCTGAGAATTCTTTTTCCTGAAGCACTTTTCAGTGGGAGGGCCCTCATAACATCACAACGTGGCAACCAGGACAGATATAAATAAATGTACCTATTTTGGAACACTCCGGATTATTTAAGTTCCTCCCAAAGCAAACATTTCAGTTATAGGCTTAGTTGTTGTTAGTCTATAAACAGTATTTCTAAATACATGTAGTATGCACAGCGGCATCTAGCACTCCAAATATACCGATGTCATGCGTCTACCCGCCCCAAAGAGAACTGAGTATTATAATAATAAGTTAGAAAGTATGTATGTTGAATGCATGATCTTTTGATGAAAATGTATATGTAATGCATTCTGGTCTTTTTGATTTAAGTGTATACCTAGAAAATCAAGTTCTGCTCATTGCTCACTTAAATTAATACAAAACCTCCCAAGATGAACATGGAAAAGTGCGTCACAGTAGATAGATATCTGACAATTGTGCCAGAATTTGAATAATATATATTACATAAATGAGATTATATCTTACTTATAACTTTTTGATTTTAGCTATGTAATAATATCTGTTCTATAAAAAACCAACATTATCATAATCCCTAAATACAGTGAACACCCGTGTGTGCTGATATTTACATCACTTTCTCAGTAAAGCCTTTTCCCACACATTGCCATACTATCTAGCCTCTTTATATAGACATTAAAGCAGTTCCTACCAAACAAGGTCATTTACCATGTCTCTCGGTTTCCCAACGTTTGCAGGTATCTTTCCATTTTTGTCTGTGCAAGTCAAGAAAGGAAACTTATGGTTAGTCACAGTACTGATATAAAGGAAAGTATTTAGCAAAATAACATTCTAGCCCTGTAATTCACTGGCATACAGTCAGGGAATAGGAGCAGTTGGGAGGAGGGCAGGGGGGACATCTGCATCCAATGGTAGAAGCAAGTTATTTGTTCCCCACAAATTTTAACAACAGTTTGCTAAATATTTAAAATGTTTGCCCTCCCAATATAAAGCTACCTGCAGTCTACAGTCATTTATAGAGGCTCAATGTAAATTCATCTGTAGTTCCTGTTCAATGTAGCTAGTGAATTAGCACCGCTGTCCACTCTAGCTAGGTTTGTGGCTTAGCTATTAGCCAGGGTCCTAATAACTTTGATATTAGGAAATGAAACATCAGCACATTAGCTAATGTGTTGTCAATGAAGCCAGTTGGGATCAAAGGGTTAGCTATAGCCAGCTAGCTTAGAAGATACAAAAAATATCCCCATAGTTAGCATTACATTTACAGGTGAATGACATATAACTGGTTACACAACGGTTATTGTGAAATAACTAACATTCGTACATTTCTATAGCTACCTATCAGTCTTTATCGCCAGTCTGTGACCAATTTCACAGAACTTCTCCCGCACTGCAGCTACGACTCTGTCACCCAGAGCATCACTGTCAAGGATTTTATCAAATATAGATCCGTTTGTCTGCCTGACTTCACGACACAGTCGTCACGTTGGCAAACAAGGGTTGATCATGCAAGCAGGCAGTGATGTTAAATTCCTCGACCTCTTTGCTTAAGAATATTCGTGTTTCCGTTCACTTTCATTGCCTGTGTAAAAAAAAAAGAAAAAAAAAGAGCGCATTATCTCGGTGTCCTCAATGTGGGATATGAGGCTGATTTTATCTTCCGTAAACTGAACATATACCACACACCAACTAATGTCTACCCTACTTTTAACTCAAGGAAACATGTGAGGACCATCGGTTTCCCCTGTGTAACATTACTAATTAATGGAACCGACTGATGTAAAGAACTACTGTTTGTGCCCTTTGTGTCCCATAGTAAGATAGTGGAGCGTATAGACAGTGATGAAGATGGCTATGTCACCATCGCTGAACTGAAGGCCTGGATAAAGCGAGTGCAGAAGCGTTATGTCTACGAAAACGTGGCCAAGGTATGGACCGACTATGACCTCAACAAAGACAACAAGATCTCATGGGACGAGTACAAGCAGGCCACGTATGGCTACTACCTAGGTAAGCAATGTGATGGGCTTATGTCATTGTTGTGTAGGAGCTATGGCAGAGTCAAGTCGCTCTTATGACCGCTATTTTGCAGTGATGATGGTGTTATGTAGGGGTTATGACCGTTTTTGTAGCTGTCATGACAATGTTATGAAGGGATTTTAGCAGTGATATTGAGCTGTTATGACAGTATTATGCAGATGTTAAGACAGTTATGTAACTGTTAAGAATGCTGACCATGGGCCCTCTTTCCTTTCTACTTTTACCTTTGTTCCTGTTGTTTGAACTCCATGCACTTGTCTCCCTTCACTACCAGCTAACCCAGAGGAGTTTGAGGATGCCACAGACCAGTTCAGCTTTAAGAAGATGCTTCCCAGGGATGAGAGGAGGTTTCAGAAAGCTGATCTGGATGGGGACCTGGCAACAGATAGAGAGGAGTTCACCTCCTTCCTTCACCCAGAGGAGTTCGACCACATGAAGGACATTGTGGTCCTGGTGAGTGAGATGTCTGTCTGGAGACAGACAGTGCAGCCGGTTTCACCAAGTAAAAAATAAATAGATTTTTAGGCTCTCCAACGAATGCTTAATTTTTAAACCTTGTTTAAAAAATGTTATGTGAAGCGTCTGTATTGAATACTCCTTAGCATACTCAAGAGGTAGGTTAATTGACATCCTAAAATGTTTTCTGAATTCTTGGAACAGATTGGAGTTTCTGTGATAACTCACTAGGGTGAGTGCTCTCTTCATTCAGATCCCCTCTGAAGACATTTTCACTCAGCCTGCAAATGATGAGTGTAAAGTTTTTGGTACTGGTCTGGGTACAAACCAACCCACGCCACTTAAGACTCTTAAAACTGACAGCACTGAACAGTTGCATAGCAAACATAGGGAAACTAATGCACTAGGCCTCTGTTCATAAAAGTTGCAATACCCATTTGATGGAATTAATTATTTATGCATCATTTTTCCCGAAATGTGTCTGGATTGCTACTGGGGCAGTGTTGCCTTTATTGATTGTGGTGATCAAACCCTATGACTGCATGCAATCAGGGCTGTCTTCTGAAGAACCAAGCTGTGAAGTGAACTCACACTTATTTTGGTATCATTTCTGTATTATTTCTTTAGTCTAATCCCTAGAAGGGTAGATTTATTGCCCACATAAAATGCTATGAAACATCCACCACTAACTAACCGTTGTATAGATGGCTTTGTATTTGTGTTTTTTCTAAACACTAAACCCACAATGTTTTGTATTAGTCAACTACTTAACGTCCACTCATTAATTAGTCTAATCAGGCAGTAAGGTTCTTTGGGGGCCTTTATAAATTGTTAATTGCAGGGTATGTACGTTTGTGTGTTTCTACGTGCGTGTGTGTGTAGGGGTGGGCGGAGTAAGACAGATGATTTCATCAGAATCGTCCAACTCAGTACACGTAGTGTTTGATACATTCTTTATACTGTTGAAGGGGTTGGCGTATCCACTCTCTTTGCCGCTGCCAAAACCACACGAGGGCAGTCGTGCAAAAATGAGTTGAATGCCAAACGCGTGACCACAACTCCGCGGCGGCTGTGCCGTGTCGACACGATGTGTCGGGAGGCCCTGTAGGCATGCCCAAAAGACTGTAAATTGTAGGGATGCCACACAACTCTAAAACCATTACACAATCCAATCCTACTGACGGCCAGACATGCTGGGAATTGAGATATGCTAGTAAAGAAAGCCACGGATGCAACATTTTAATCGCTTATTTTTGAACGTTCCGGTAGCTGATCATGATGTGGCGTCCCTGTAGTGTCTCGCCGCCACGCCCGGCTGTAGCCTGGGCCTCCTGTCCGGACTCACTCTGCCACCCGCTGCTACATCATTACCTGTGTTTGTGTGCAGGAAACCCTGGAGGACATTGATAAGAATGGAGACGGACATGTGGACGAGAATGAGTATATTGGTGAGTTTGGAGGAGCGTGACCTGGCTTAGCACCTATAGGGACAGGGGGGATTCATTTTATATTATATTTATACAAAGATGTCCTTAAAAAAATGTATGCTGTGTTTGTATAGGATATTGAGAGCGTTTGCAGGCTTCGGTGTTCGTGTACTCGTTGGCTTCGCAGTTTGAGGAATAGTTCCGGAAACAAGATGGTAGTCTAAGCCCTCGGGCTCTGTGACCTAAATCGGAATCAATTTGTTTGTTGTTGTGGGAAAGCTCTGCTCTGAGTGGGTGCATGTGACATCCGTCTGCTGACTTGTCGGTCATGGGATTTTGACTGGGTTTTTCCGCTAGCTTGTTAACCATCCGTTTTATGCAGTGTGAATACATATCCGGATGATACCTGTTATATCCATGTGTTAGTGGGTTTTAGGCTACTGTAAACATGTTTATGAATCTTGCATCTTCCTTTATATTAATCAGTGTTGTGTTCTAGATGCTTCTTATCTCCATGACAACAGTTCATTCACTCAGGTGAATTAGGCCAATAAGTTAATTTTTGATGACTGGTCTATATATTAGCACAAATAATTTATCCAATTCATCAATATCGGGCAAGTTCTGTCTGAGACCGCCACAAGCACATTTCTGTTGATTGCCATGGAACCCGTTTTGGGGCGTGGATTTAGTAAATGCAGGATCTCGATGGGAAACAACATAATTCACTAAAGTCCAGTCGAAATCGGGCCTGTGGTGCGTACCACATGTGACGTGTTTGTGATGTTCCTATGTTGCTTCAGCGGACATGTTTGCCCATGAGGAAGGAGGTCCAGAGCCCGACTGGGTCCGGACGGAAAGGGACCAGTTTTCAGACTTCCGGGACCTAAACAAAGATGGCAAAATGGACCTGGAGGAGATTCGCCACTGGATTCTCCCCCAAGACTATGACCACGCCCAAGCAGAGGCCAGACACCTGGTTTACGAATCGGACCAGGACAAGGTATCTTGTCTAGGGAACCATGTGTTGAATTCCAAATGATTGCTTGTTTATATAGTTTTCACTTTTTTTGTACTTGATAATAGGATGCAGGTTACAAAGCCTGAGATAATCTTGCCTTGGAATTCCAAATTGAGGAATGGTTCTGTGTTTTAAGTTTTAGACCTTTACTGGGGGATATCCTATGGGTTCTAAACGTGGGCTGATTTTCTATCCTCAGGACACAAAACTGACCAAGGAGGAGATCTTGGAGAACTGGAACATGTTTGTAGGAAGTCAGGCCACCAACTATGGAGAAGACCTGACTAAGAACCATGATGAACTTTGAGGGGCTTTTGCCTGTTTGTGTGCCTGTGTGTGTGCGTGTACGTACGTGTATGGGTGTTTTAGCAGAGCGATCGGACCTCAGCTGAGCTTATTCAACCAAAACCTCCTCTACAGAATGTGACAGATGTCATGGTTGGATACAGACACAGAGCCAATATTGCAGTAACTCCTTCCAAAATCGGGGGGGGCGGACTATGTGGTTTGGTCCCGCTAACCACATGGACCGGGTTTAGTCCAGTTTCTGACAATTATTAACAGAGATTGAACACATCGAACCTCACTGTCATTGATGGTGCCCATCAGCCAAAACCCATCAGGCCTAGCTGTCCCATAGATGTGTGTAGATGAAATCGTCATCAAATTATGTTTGTCCATTTTTGAAAATTTCCAGTTGTCTTTTCTAGAAACCTTACATGACAGAGGTTAGAAAATAGTGTTAATTTTCAAAATAATTATTTTTAATTGTGGCGTAAATATGAACGCAAAGCACAACTTAGAATAGTTAATCTAATTTTATTTCAGTGGGTGTTAAGGCATTTAATGAAGGCTGTCTATTTGTTTAACCTTTAGTCTTTGTTTTTTACGCAGATGTTAGTTTGGTTATTCATGTTTTTTTCAAGTTTCCTTGGTTTGACAAGCTTCCTGTTATAACATGTTTTATGAACTGTAACTAAAACTCTTAGTGACATTGTCTTTGCACATGTCTTTTTTTTTTAATATAGATTATGAAAACTTGTTCTTTGATTAGTTTATTTTTATACATGAAAAGGCCTGCTTGTTTGAAAATACCAATTTTTCTCAGGATAGCTAGGCTGTTGATATGGTGGCAACGTATGTTTTGCCTTACAATTGTTGTGAAAATGGGAAGAGTTGGTATTGTAGATTGACTTGAAACTTTGCACAAGAGGAGTTTCAGAATGTGTCCTCTGTTTACTCAAAGCTGCTTCTCGTGTTGTCGCTGGACTGTGCACATCGCAAGACAGGACTGCCCTCCCTGTTACATTACTTCCACCTTGTGTAAATGTACTTATTTTTAATACTGTAAATTCCCAATGTGTATATTAATGGACAGTTTTAAAAAAAGAAACATTTTCCCTTTCTTGACTTGTATTTGTAATTCATTACGAAGAACCGTGTCTTCTTTTCTCCTTTGCATTGGAGGTTAAGCATTTCTTTTTTGACGATGTCATTTCAAACGTAAGGAAATTCTGCAGGCCAGATCCATACCCGTGCCACAGCAGAACCCGTGCCACAGCAGAACCCGTGCCACCGCAGCCATTGGCACAGACAAAGGTTCAATGTTAGAATTGTTCCATAGGTTCCTAAGCTCAGTTGCAAGATTGGTTTCACAGAATGTCCTTGTTCATTCCTAGGGCCTGGGAAAGGGTACGTCTAGAATAGGCTTCATGAACAAGGTCTGGCAGAGATTTGTAGAGATTGGGTATCGTATAAAACGGACACAGACAACAATTTAAACACCTTTCACATCAGCCAGGCGTTTTTGCTTTCGCTCTCACATTCCCTCTGACTTATCCTTCTGTTGTCTCTTGCCCACTCACATATGCATACTTCTAGTTCTTAGTCTTAATGTCCCTTTCTGTCTGACAGGCTGGGACCGTTGTAGACCTGTGTGTTTCAAGGGTCTTCGCTTATTGAGTTGTTGGACTCAAACTACCTGTGAGTTTCCACCATCCCATGTGAGTGTGTGTGTGTGTATACAGTTAAATAATGATTATGGGCTTTAAGTGCATTCCCTCTGCTTTAATTTGTATACAGGGTTTAGGAAATAATATGTAGCTCCCTCTTTTTCACGGGACTAAATGTAATTGGACCATTGTTTATTCCTTTGTTATTTCTTCATCAATTAAGCAGGTAAAAGGTCTGGAGTTGATTCCAGGTGTGGCATTTGCATTTGGAAGCTGTGTTGTGAACCCAGAACATGTGGGCTAAGGAGCTCTAAGTGCAAGTGAAATAGGCCATCCTTAGGCTGCAAAGAAAAATAATCCATCAAAGAGAAAGCAAAAACATTAGGAGTGGCCAAATCAGCAGTGCTGAGAAAAAACACACAGTTGTGCACTGCAACACAAAAAGCCCTGGGTGATAACAGAAGACAACAGTGGAGGATGATCCTAGGATCCTTTCCATGGTAAAGAAAAACTCCTTCACAACATCCAGCCAAGTGAAGAACACTGTCCATGTAGGCAAGTAGGCATATCATTATCTTTGTATCACATAATGAGAAGACTTCACAAAAGCAAATACAGACGGTTCACCACAGGGTACACACCTTTCAAAAGCCTCAAGAATAGAAAGACCAGATTAGACTTGGAAGAAAACATCTAAAAAAGCCAGCCCTGTTCTAGAGAAGCATTCTTTGGACAGATGGTACTAAGATCAACCTGTGCCAGTATGATGGGAAGAAAGAAGAGGAAGACTTGGAATGGCTTATGATCCAAAGTATAAACACAGTGGAGGCAATGTAATGGCATGGGCATGCATGGCTTCCAATGGCACCGTGTCAATCATTTTTATTGATAATGTGACAGAAGCAACCAGACTAATTCTAAAATGTATAGGGATATTTTGTCTGATGATTGGACAGTGCTTCCCTTGACAGAACATATTGCAAATGCAAACAAGGAGTTTTTTTAAGACAAATAAGTGGAATATTCTGCAATGGCCCAGTCAATCATCTGATCTTAACCCGATTGAGCATGAATTTCACTTGCTGAAGATAACATATTAACGACCAAACAGAAAGGCCCACAAACAAACAACAACTAAAGACCACTGCTGTAAAGGCCTGGCATCACAAAGGAGGAAACCCAGCGTTTGGTGATGTCTATGCTTTCCAGATTTCAAGCAGTCATTACCTGCAAAGAATTCTAGACGAAGTAATAATTATGAAAATTATATTTGTGAATGTGTTAATCTGTCCAATTACACTTGAGCCCCTGAAATAAGGGGACTGTGTATAAAAAGTGGTTGCAATTCTTAAACGTTTAATACGACAGTTTTGTTCAACCCCTACAATTAAAGCTGAAAGCATGCACTTCAGTTGCATCTTGGTTGTTTAATTTCATATCCATTGTAGTGGAGTACAGAGACAAATTAAGAAAATTGTGTCAGTGTCCAAAGAGTTCCTGTATAATTGTATATATATCTACATACATAGGCCTACAGTACCAGTCAAGTTTGGTCACAAATTCATTCAAGGGTATTTCTTTTGACATTTAAAAAAAAAAGTATATTCTAGAATAATAAATAATACATAACAATTATGAAAGAACACATTGAATCATGTAATAACACATGCTGAGACCTTGTTTGTTGATTTGCCTATGCTCTGAGAGCCAGCTCATCCAAACAATCTCAGTTGGTTCAGGGTTGGTTGATAGTGGAGGCTGGGTCATTTGATTGCTCTTGTTCTTGGTCAAATAGGTAATCTTGTTCCCAGATACTCCTGCCCAAATTCTTCTGAGCTATGCGCAGAAGTCTGGTGCCGAGGTGAAATAGGAAGTCACAAAAACACCCAGGGCGGCATTTATGGAACTGCAGGCCTCTATTGCTTCAACTAAATTAAGCATTCATTCTGACACCTAGAAAGAGACTGGGCCAAAATTGAATTCATGCGAGAATTGCACGGTGCAGAACACTGCCAAGAGAAACAATAGTGTTCATTTCACATTTGCAAAAAAGCACATTGATGACCCTAAAGAGTCAAAATTGAGATTTTTTAATCCCGCTCTCTACCAGAAAATTATAAAGGAATATGTCTGAAACCAATACATGTGACAAATGTGCAGTTATAGAGGAAATCAGGGTGGTTGCGGTTGGTGGGCGTCCCTTTGGTTGATGCTTGGCGATGTGGGTGGATTGACTTCCTGCCTGTTGGGCCCTGTCTGGGGCTTTCTTCGGATAGGTCCACAGTGTCACTGGACCTCCTGTCTTAGCCACAAGGTTTTATGCTACTATATTGTTGGGCTGAGGGAGTAGGGTCATTTTTCCTTCTCCTCACAGTTCTTATTCTCCACTGTAAATCCTTGTAACTCTATGGAAAGCACTTTCAAAATGTACTCTATTTTCTTGCCCTGTTTAAACTTTTGAGGATATGAGGTCTTGGCCCACACCAGGCTTGAGTACCAGGCATGAAACATTCATTGCTGTCCCTGTCCAAAGTTCTCCTGGTTGTGTTGCAGATAAAGACGATACCCAACAAATCCATCTTCCACTCTGCTGACCCCCATCCCCCAATTTCCAGCCTGCATGTAATTATTATAACTTTTACTCTTAATGTTCACCTGGCACAGCCAGAGGAGGACTGGTCATCTCCCTGAGCCTGGTTCCTCACCAGGTTTCTTCCTACATTTCGGCTTCCTATATTTTCTTAGGGAATTTTTCCTAGCTACTGAAATTCAACACTGTTTTTGTTTGTTTCTTGGGGTTTCAGCCTGTATGTTTTGTAAGAGCACTTTGTAATAACTGTTGATGTAAGAAGGGCTTTATAAATACATTTGATTCATTGATTGATTTTCTTTTTCACAGCCTTGTAATTCCCAGACAATGTCATCTGCAAAACACACCCACACCATCACACCTCCTACATGCTTCACAGAGGGAAAGACACATGTGGAGATCAATTGTTCACCCTCTCTGCATCTCAGAAAGACTGGCAAGGATGGCTGCTTTGAAGTATCTCAAATACAAAATGCATTTTTTATCTGTTTAACACTGCCGATTGGATAAAGGGTAAATCATCCAAAGGGCAGCTGACCTGCTAATGGTTCCTGTCTACAGATTGCTGATATCTGTAAAAAAAATAATTAATATACACTAGTGCTTGTATGATTGCTGGTTGTACATGTTTGTGCAGATGTTTATACTGACTGTGTTTAAACGTGAACCATAAAAGGATGCTGTTGCCAGTGACTAATTGAGAGACACATACACAGACTCGTACACTATTAGCAGGGACAGAGTGAATGTGACTATGGTGGCTCCTGGCTGTTCCAGTGGAACTGTAATGTAAGTGAGAAAGCCACCCAGCGTGTCCTTTCATGTGGAACATATGGATGTATGTGGGCCTGTTAGCATGCCAAGTCAAGCAGGACGAGTGCGATATAGCTGATTAGGAGCTACGGACATGGATGTATGTGCGTTGGGCTGTTAATTCTGTTTAAATAGATGGCCTTGTCGCAAATCGTATACTATAGACACCATAGTTTTACTGTTAAACGCTGAGTGGGCAAAGGACTGCTGAACTTTGAAACTATGTAATTAAAATACACAGAAATGAAATGATCTTAAGTTAATACCCCTCTACATTTACCATAACAAAATAGGTATTCCTATCTAAATGCAGTGTTTACGGTTGAAGCAGTAATGTAAAGAAGAGTGGGCAAAAATTATTCCCAGCCGATGTAAAAGACAAAGTCAATTACGAGAAATGGCTTCATGGAGTAAATTCTGCCAAAGGGGCAATATTAGCAATTGAAACTAGTAGTATACTTATTTTTATACACTATGAAATTACATTTTTTGTAGATTTTGTATGACTGAATGATTGCAAGGTATGATCTTTCAGTGTCATTTGTTGGTTTTCCTTCATAGTGTTGAAGTGAAGATAACATACCCATATGTCTAACTATAAAAATGAATATAACTTTCCAGGGCATGTGCTTCCTTTGTTACATGACTGTATATGCTGCAGCATGGGTTGAAATCCAGCCCACTGCTTTCTCAGTAAAAACTCCTCTCTTTCCCCACTTTCCGGTTAAATAAATCATACAAATATATGAAAAGACGTATTAGAAAAAACGTAAAGGTTGCGTTTCTGTTCAATAAAATATTTTTTTCTTTGAGATTCCATTGATATTTCAATATATGGTAACATCTCAAACACACGCATATTATACAAAAACACGTTTACCACCTCCAATCCTTTGTAAATACCTCTGTTTGGCTTCCTCTGTCACTGCCTCTCTTGTCCCCCACTTCTCCCAGGTAGGAGATGCCCACGGCTGTGTCGCAGTCGGCTGTGGCCCGGCTCAGCATCTCCAGCAAGGCTTTCATAACAGAACCCTGTAATATCCTGGAACAGAGGTCTGGAGTACACGCACATGCGTTACGCAATGCATGTACACTCCGTCTGTGGTAACGTATTTTCCTATCTTGCCGTTCTCCAGTCGTTTGGGCCAGGCATGTTCTGTGTGTCGTGTAGGATGGGCGCTATGAGGACAAGCTCCTCAGTGAAGTGACAGGTGAGGAGATATCCCCTGCCTCGGCTTCCTAGCTTGAGGACAAATAATGGTAATTCTGAATGGAGGCACGGTGGGTTTAGCACACGGAAGTCCGTATAGGTTGAGATACATATGGTAATACCATTTGTGGGTCTTCCAGGCCCATAGGCTGACTGCTTTTGTTTGAATATTCATTTTCGAACATTATACTTTGTTTCCTGTGAGGACTGTTATCTCGAAGTCAGATGCAGTTGGCTTTAGATGTTCCGTTCAGACGTGTATGTGTGTGAGGTTGTGTGTGGGAGTGCGCATAGGGAGGAAATATTTTTGAATGGGAATAACACTGGTCAAGAAAAATGTTTGTGCCTGTGAGTGTTGAGCATGCTCTAGTGTGTGCGTTCCATATTCATATTGTGTGTTTGCATTCTCTGATTAAGAAGTGGAGACTATCTAATGTCATCTGGGGAAAAATCTCAGTCATTGACAGAAGTCAGAATTACAACTCTACTCCATCTAGTGGAGAACATTAGCTAGTGAATCTTATCCCTCATCTACTGTAGGTCAGGGGCTGTTGTGAGGCCATCAAGGCCAAGTTGATTGGGACGGAGCCAATAATGACTGAACAATTTGGGAAAACAGCTTGGCCATACAGTTCAGAGAAATAGTCCTTTTTTTTACTTCAATTGGAGGGAACTTAAGTCATTTCACATACCTTCTACGTGAATGATCGGTCCAATTATTCCCTCAATTACACTGTCGTCCATTCTTTTATCTATCACCTAGAAAAATGCTGCAATGTTTCATGCATCTTTCTAAATGATTAAGGGAGAAATTATTATGTAGACCTTAAAGGGCAAACCTCTTTTTTCTTCTTCCACTCCTCTATCTTTTTTCATCTACCTAATTCTCTTAACAGCACCCTCCCCGGGACAAGCAGAAGTCAAGGTTAAAATTCATTTCAAATCCCATTCATGACAGCATATTAATTATTTCCATCTTGGTCTGATGCTGATTTTATGCCATTCTATAAATATTCATGCCTAATATTGAGGAACAGCAGGTTTTGATAGATTTAGATTTTTTTTTAAACTGTTATAATTTTGCCATGTTCCAATTTGCTTTTCAGGCTCTACTACCTTGTGAGGGACATGCAACTGTGGAGATGAGGTCTTGTTTTCCATCACTACCATTCCTCTACCCTCCCATCTGTCAGTCCCTCAGGAATCTGGGTCCTGGAGTCTGATACCTCACATGATGGAAACACATCCTGCTACTGCCCAGACTCCTCCACAGGAGGTACAGACATCCAGGTATGAGGAGAAAGGGAGGAGAAAAACAGAAGGAGAGAGAAGAGAGCATTCTATGTTAGAATGGATGTCTATGACAATGTGTTTGCGTGTGCCATGGACGATATGTGTGTGTGTGTCTGTTTGTGTTTGGGTGTCTATGTCTTTGTATCTGTGTTTGTCTAGGTGCATGTGTCTATGTGTTTGTCAGTATCTGTGCCCTCTCTCCTGGGGCCGTCCCACTGCTCTGATTTCCTCCTACAGACTCAAGGTGGTTTCCCCTGCTGTCTTCCCTCCCTCCCCGTCTCAGATGGTGCCTTTTCTCTGTGTGAAAATGTCAGTCTCCCAGGTCCCATCTGAGCTTGGGCCCCGAGGCACCTACAGTCCCAGAGTCCCAATCCGCAGCAGCCCTTCAGGTCCTCTGCTGTCCCCTGGGGAATACCAAGGACCTCCAGGCCCTCAGGAAGTGGAGCAGCAGTTTAGCACAGGGGAGCTAGCCCAGAAGGGGAAGATGTGTCTGGGAATACAACTAAAGCCATGCTTCAGTGAATATTGAGACAGCCCTTGATAGCGCCTTTTGTTAGTGCTGCTTTGAATGTGCACAATCTCAAGTCTGCATACAAACACATACCTGATCCTGACGTGGGCACACGGAAGGGTTGCCAATTCACGCCAATGTCTTTGTTTTCTTCAGTCATCATGACATTTCCGGTGTGTAACTCGTTTCAATTCCAGTTTTGGACGTCACAAAATCAACCACTGTGTTCCTGATCAGGCAAAGGAAACAAATCGTAAATACACGTCTTGCACATTGAACCTTCCCTGTACTTCTGCTAGCATCGCCCCTGGGGCCCTGGCTTTCGTCAGCTACCCCCAGGGGCCCGCACCTGTGGTGTTAACTAGGGTAGTCTCAGCACACAGCGTCTCTGCAGGAACCATATGTCATGGATGGAGGCAAGCTAGGAGACGCACGGGTGTAAAAGCAACTGACACTCGGTTCAACAAGACGTCACAAACGGACTTCTGATGCGGATCCACGTTGATACGTTTCGTTGAGGGAAGTCGTGATCGACGACAAAACCATCTCAGCACTTTCTGTCAATCTGTGCAGCAACCCCATTGGGGGAAAAGACCATCTCGGGGTCAGGTTTAGCCAATCATTGGTTAAAGGCTAAGATCTAGGATAGATTTGAAAAAATGAAGTTCTGAGGTACCTGCACTGGGAAAGGGCTGTCCTAGTTCCAATCAAATTTGTGCCCAGTACTGGGATGAAACATGCCAGAGTCTGCATTTTCCACCCATCCACCCATCTGCCATCCCCATCCACAACATGCCAGCAAGCCGCGAGCAGACTTGACTGTCATGGTGTCCACCATTTCTCCTAATGGCTGGT
Organism: Esox niger; assembly: GCA_016801105.1. Classification (NCBI taxonomy): domain Eukaryota; kingdom Metazoa; phylum Chordata; class Actinopteri; order Esociformes; family Esocidae; genus Esox; species Esox niger. The sequence goes on along the minus strand of JACXGJ010002468.1, from coordinate 40,341 downwards.
TTTCACTGCATATATAGATGTCCTGTATAGTGTGACAGCATACAGTCGGATGCATATATTACCTTATTTTCCAGACATTCAGGCCTTATGGTTGGGAATAGCACATTTTGCTTGAACGTTTATGAAATGTGGTATGTGATTACTTTTGCCATTCCTTCTCCTTGCAGAGGAATGTTTGGCTGGACAGTGCCATAGAACACCATGGACCAGGCCTTGAGTGGAGAGTCACACACAGTACCAGTCAAAAGTTTGGACACGCATTTATTTTATTCATCCCAACTTTTGACCGATACCGTAGATTTATCAGACACTGAGCGGACATTATCGTAAAGATAGCAGATCTAGAGTGGTTAGTGCCATAGAGATAGCAGACTTAGATAAGTCAGTGACATAGAGTTGACCTAGAGTAAACATTTCCATAGAGATAGTGGACCTAAAGTGAACATTACCATAGAGATAGAAGCCCTAGAGTGTACAGTCTCATAGAGATAGCGGACCTAGAGTGTACAGTCACATAGATAGTCAACCTAGAGTGGACAGTCACATAGAGATATCGGACCTAGAGTGGACAGTCACATAGAGATATTGGACTTAGAGTGGACAGTCACATAGATGTAATGGCCCTAGAGTTGTCAGTCACATAGAGATATTGGACCTAGTTTTGTCAGTCACATAGAGATAGTGGACCTAGACTGGACAGTCACATAGATAGTGGACCTAGAGGCTCATGACCAACGTGGCTGAGTCTAGTACAGGAACACGTGATACATCACGTTGGACCACTGAAGATTCATCGAGGACAGTGTGGTCAAAAGGTCTGCATGAACTCTTCAACACCAAGGCCCACTCCACTCATCCATCCACAGTCCTTCCAGCTGTGCGGAGATTAACTAGATCAATGGAAGTCTGGTTGAGGTCCATGTCTGGGTGGTGTGACCGCTAATGAGAACGATGATGAAGCAGGACGTGTGGAGGATGGACACAGCTCCCCCCCGGCGTCCCTGGGCAGGCCGTGCAGTCAGCCAGCCTCCTGTTAGGGGGTGAAATGGACTGAGTGAAGCGCTCGACCACTCTGCCTTCTGATCTCCCCACACACACACAGACACCCCTGCCGAGAGACACCAAAGGGAGACGCTGCCTAATCAAAGTGCTGTGGGATTAAAAGAGCACGTCACAGGGATGTCCGCTAACGTGCACCGATTTGGACGGAGAGGCCGGCCCGGATCACACAAGCCCCGGCTCCGAATGATTGGCCCGCGGCCCAGACGGAGATCGGATGACCTTTTAATCTTACAGGTTGAGTTTGGCGTGTATCGATGTCCAACTCGGGGTGAGCCGCGGGGAGTTGTTCTGAGAGTGCGCGTGGTCGCGAGCATGCGCGTGAGTGTGTGCTTTCCTGTCCGTGGCATTTGCCGACTGGTCAGTCTTGAAGGGTGAGTGGACTTAAACCCGTCACCTATACTCAGCATGTGGGAGTGTCTGTGTGTGTTTATTAGCTGTCTATGGGGCGTCATTACCCACACAGAGCCTTGCAGCAGCCCTGAGAGCTAACATCAAATGATGTCTTATTAGCCTGCCTGCTGGGGCTGATTCACTCCGACTCCACGGCCTTTACACACGCCGTAGTAAAACGCCACACACATCACGGCAGAGGCGTCCTGTGCATACATATAGACCCTACCGCCTCTCTGCTTCTGGGGATCTATCATTCACATCCACACTCTAGCCGTTGCAGGGCCGTTGAAATCTTACCCTAAGAGGTACAAAACCGGCTGTTTCCTGTTCTTCCTCAACACTAATTGCACCCACCTGGTGTCCCGGGTCTAAAAAAGTCCCAGATTGGGGAGTTGCAATGAAATATGTGGAACTGGCTTTGATGTGCAGATTTGAATACCACTGTTCTACAGAAAGGATTTCTGGTTTGGGTTTTTTGGGGTGTTTCAGCACAGAAGGGGTTTTAAGGGGAAGGTGCTGGTGTTTTCAAAAATGTAACATAAGCTCTAGCTCTTCATTTTGCCATCCAGTAGCCATAGCCCATAGCCCATGATTCTCACTGATAGGTAGACACTGCCCTCATGTGGCAGGAGTGTGTAACAACAAAACATTATTTTTGCCGGACCCAGAAAGCGTCAGTGGAGTCTCTTACTAACTGACTGACTGACTGGTTATCCCTTGTTAAATACTGTAGTGCTTAGTGAAGCAGACCAGCAAACAGTAGTTCTTGTGCTCAAATCTTGTCAGAGTCCAAACTAATTATGCATTGGGATTTGTTTCAGTCCAACAAAACTTAGCTGGCTACAACCTTCAGTAAACCTAAAATAAAACTGTTTACAATTATATTGTGACGATTTCTGGTGGATATTCGAAGTACGCATCCATGTATGCTTTTTGGGTAATAAAGGCTTTATCAAAACACCTTGGGTAGTTAAAATGGAGAGGTTTATGCGACTCTCTTGCCTTTCCCTTGACGAAGAATATCAGTTATCGTCTCCTATATTGATTGTTATTGTATCAATGTCATTCACAAATGAAAGAAATACTTTGTTGTGCCATGAAACTTTGACAGTGTAAAGAACATTGCTATTTTAAAACACATTGCCAGTGTTCACATGGTTTATATGGTTATATTGGTACCAGTTGTGGTTACTGCTATGGATTGCAACCATATTCTTTGTTTGACATCGTATTGAACAAATGCAATACAGTGGTATATTGTGGCTCACACTACCAGCGCCAAGGTTGTGGGTTTGAATCCCACTTAGGTTAAATACAAATCTGTGACCACAGGCTGATGTTTCTGTACTTCTCAATTGGCACATCCCATGCGGAACAATGTTATATACGTACAGTATATTCACCAAATAGTTAAGTGATGATCAATTAGGAACAATGAGCGAAGTAATAGGTAAAGGATTTTTTCTAATGTTTTGCATGTACATTGTATGATTATATACACTTGGGCAAAAAAGTATTTAGTCAGCCACCAATTGTGCAAGTTCTCCCACTTAAAAAGATGAGAAAGGCCTGTCATTTTCATCATAGGCACACTTCAAATATGAGAGACAAAGGGAAGAAAAAGAATCCAGAAAATCACATTGTAGGATTTTTATGAATTTATTGGTAAATTATGGTGGAAAATAAGTATTTGGTAAATAACAAAAGTTCATCTCAATACTTTGTTATATTCCCTTTGTTGGCAATGACAGAGATCAAACGTTTTCTGTAAGTCTTCACAAGGTTTTCACACGTTGTTGCTGGTATTTTGGCCCATTCCTCCATACAGATCTCCTCTAGAGCAAAGATGTTTTGGGGCTGTCGCTGGGCAACACCCACTTTCAACTCCCTCCAAAGATTTTCTATGGGGTTGAGATCTGGTGACTGGCTAGGCCACTCCAGGACCTTGAAATGCTTCTTACGAAGCCACTCCTTCGTTGCCCAGGCGGTGTGTTTGGGATCATTGTCATGCTGAAAGACCCAGCCACGTTTCATCTTCAATGTCCTTGCTGATGGAAGGAGGTTTTCACTCAAAATCTCACGATACATGATTCATTCATTCCTTTACAAGGATCATTACAAGGATCAGTCGTCCTGGTCCCTTTGCAGAAAAACAGTCCCAAAGCATTATGTTTCCACCCCCATGCTTCACAGTATGTATGGTGTTCTTTGGATGCAACTCGGCATTCTTTCTCCTCCAAACGCGACGAGTTGAGTTTTTACCAAAAAGTTATATTTTGGTTTCATCTGACCATATGACATTCTCCCAATATTTGATCTTCTTTGTTGTACTCTATGTCAGATGTGCTTATAGTCAGTATCCAATGTGCTATGAGTTTTGAAGGGCTTTTTTGATAATCTTTAAAATGTTTGTACTAAAAGCAGTGAAATATTACCACTACTTCTGTCAGTAGTAGCAATGTGCCCAAAAAACGATAGGTTTGTGTTAGGAACGCTTTGGATCAACAGCAGTTAACTTTTTTCTCCACATTTTTGAAGTTCCATCACTTTGACAAAAGTTCAACTTTATCCCATCTGCCCATAAAACTCTACAATCTGTTTTAAATAACTGCACTGGCGGTTATTTGTTTAACATTTGTTTGTAAAATATTTGTTTGTAAATTTCTTATCTGGCCTTTCTGTTTTTAGGTTTGCATCTTGCGGTTTAGCCCTTTGCAATTCTGCAGCAAAAGTCTTTCACACCAGCATTTTCAAGGTTGTTGGAGACACTTATTTTAGGGTTGTTTTCCACAGCCCTGGTAATTTTCCTGCCATTAACCGCTGTTGTTTCCTCGGCCAAGCTGTTCCCTGACGATTATTATCCTTTTATGGACATTCCAAACTGTTGATTTGGTTTTGCCCAACTTCTGTGCTCTGGTTCTGATTGAGTTCCTCTTCTCTTTCAGCACACAAAGCACTTTCTTTTCTTCCATAGCTGGCTCCCTAGTCTTCATGTGCGGTTATGCCTATTGACAACCTTTGTAGACTCCAAAGGCAAAAGCGAAGGTTAGAGCTGAGACTACACATTCACATCTACAACAGGAAACACCTGAGAAACTTTACTATCCCAATACCCATGAAGGGGCCTGTCTATTTAAAGGTATAAAGGCTTTTAGGTCTTAAGTGGATATTTAATAAATGTGTTCAATTAAAAAAACAGCCTATATGACATCCAATGTTGAAGCTGTTAGTCTTTTACATGTAAAAGCCTAGAGACAAATTCAAGTATTTTTTAAGCGTGCCCCAGAGACTGTGGATTGATGTAGCAATGTGCTTGTTTGTGTGTGTGGCACTCCCCTTCCTCAGCTTCTCCATCCTCCCGGCCTCTCAACCCTCCCTGCCTCTCAACCCTCCTGACCTCTCAACCCTCCCTGCCTCTCAACTCCCCCTGCCTCTCAACCCTCCCTGCCTCTCAACCCCCCCTGCCTCTCAACCCTCCCTGCCTCTCAACCCCCCCTGCCTCTCAACCCTCCCTGCCTCTCAACCATCCTGGCCTCTCAACCCTCCCTGCCTCTCAACCATCTTGGCCTCTCAACCATCCCCGTTTCTTGACTCTCCCGGCCTCTGAGTACTCCCTCCCTCTAAACCCTACCAGACACTAAACCCTCCCTCCCTCTCAACCCCCAAGACTCTCAATCCTCCCGGCCAATCAACTCTCCGTCCCTCTGAACCCTCCCGACTTCTCAACCCTCACAGGCTGTTTTAAATGACTGGATATTATACCACACAACATACCAAAAAATAGAACAACAACATTTAATATATCTGAACAGTACAAAAATAAAAACCAATTGAAAGTTTAAAAAGTATGGCAATGCAGTCATATACTGTATATATACACATGGGAACTAGTGTTTTACATAGTAGACACTCTTGGTCTTGTTGGACAGAGGGACATTGTCTGTTTCCAGGGTTACATGGTCTACTTCCAAAACTTGCATGAGGAAAACGTCTACAACATAAACCAACAACAAACATAAAGCCAGTGCAATTATAATACAATGTAATGACCAAATAATAGCAATGTATTAATCTTCCCATTAAGACATCAGATTCCCAGTTATGGCTCAGGCTGAATCTGGTACTATAAATCCAAACAAAAGAACCATTGAATAATAACAAGTGTGAATCTTAGTGCTGAATTGTCAAAGGTCGAAATCTAAGGTACCCATTAACATGAATTGGCTCGATGAGTCAAAGTTTGGCACACATCTACAAAACTATGTTCTTTATTAATCACGCATAGCTCTTCATGGGTTTAGATCCAGTTATCATTACTGCTCAGATGGCATTTGTTTTTGGTCCTGTTTGATCCAGTCCTTTACGGTCCAAGACGGTTTATTACATGTCAGATGGCAGACTGTAGTTTGGTGAGGTTCCTCTGGTGCATGGTGTGATGGCGAACCAACTCATCAGACCTGGCAAACTTCTTCTGACAGCTTGACCAACGACACGTAAAGGGCTTCTCACCTGAGAGGAGGAGCAGAGAGGAGGCGCAGTGAAAGCAAGGGGAGACCGGGAGGGATCAGATACAGCAAAGCAATGAATACATTCATTAGCACGGTTGCCAAGGTAATCTGTAAGGTAAGAATAATGATCAGAGGAACGAAAAAAGGTAATAGTAGAAAATAAAGGTATACGCACTTGTTTTACCTGTATGTGTCCGAGTGTGTGTCTTAAGATGATCTGACCGTGAAAACTTTCTCTGACATGTCTCACATTGGAACGGTTTTACACCTGTGGAGAAAGAGGGGAGGAAGGAAGTAGAAAGACAGGAAGGGTTAAAGGTCTATAAAAATAATAGCAAAGAAACAATGGCAATGAGGAAACAATGATATTAAACAGGGAAGAGATGGGGAAGAGATAGGAAAGAGATAGAAAGGGAGGAAAAAAACAACGCTTGCTGTGCGGAGAGGAGGTCAAGAGGGAGAGGATGGAGATTAGACATGGGCATGGAGCGCGAGGGAGAGATGGTGGAAAGAGGGGGGAGATGTTCAACCTGTGTGTCTGCGTTGGTGTCTCTTCAGTTGGTCTGATCTGGAGAATCTCCGTCCGCATTCTGTGAAGTCACACTGATACGGCTTTTCCCCTGCAAGTCATCATCATCCTCACCGTCATCATCCCCAGAACATTCCAGAAGCAGGTCAAAGGCCATGCGGGTGGTGTTCCCTGCACTGCTGCTCTACTCACCTGTGTGTTTCCGACCATGCATCTGCAGGTGGGACAGTTTGAAGTACCTCTTATTGCAGCCGGGGTGGACACACACAAACGGACGCTTCTCATTGGTCTCTGATGACCTCCCAGCAGACGGAATGACGCTAGGCATTCGCCGCATGTCCTGAGAGAGGGAGAGAGAGGCGGGGGGTGTACAATAATGAGTTTAACACAGAGATGCAGTTCATGTGTTTGCGTCCGTGTGTTTGTGTGTGTGTGTGTGTGTGTGTTCGTGTGTGTGTCTGTGTGTGTGTGTCTGTGTGTGTGTGTGTGTGTGTGTGTGTGTGTGTGTGTAACATTAGAGGTTAGGAGTTAGCGTTTTGAGCTAATGTTGTTTTGGCGCGGCATATTTACGGTTCCGGGAAATTGTATAGTTTAAATAAATAAAAAATTGGGTTACCGAAATAACGTAATTCCCAGAGGGTTAAGATTTACAGCGAGCCTGTGCGTGTGCGTGAGTGCATGTGTGCGTGTGCGCATGCCCACATCCAGCGGGGTGTCTTGGACCCTGACCTGCAGTCCTCTGATGACACCGTGCGTGTGGATGTGGTACTGGGTACTGCAGCTGAGGACGACGGGAGGAGGTGGGGCCAAGGGCTCGGTGTCGTACCCCGTCCCATGGCTGTGGGGAGAAGCAGAAGACCACACGACTCAAATGACAATGCTGAACATCTCACAGTGCGTGACGTCAGGTGGTCATGTGACGTCAGGTGGTCATGTGACGTCAGGCTCAACTTGGAGAAGGGATGTGAAACAGAACGACAGAGACAGAGACAGAGTCGGACAGAGGGATAGTGAGGGACAGAGACAGTCATCAAACATACTAATAATAATAATAGTACATTGAACTTATACAGCACTTTTCTGGGACCCAAAAACACTTTACATCAGGTGCAAAGCAAACAACATCCGAGGAGAGCGACTGGCCAATACACAGGCAAACTAAAAAAAATTGACTCAGACATGGTACTGGATGAACGGAACTGGCAGGGGCTAGGGGTAGGTTTGTTGGAACAGATGCAGCTTGAGGTCGTGGATGAAGATGGTAACCGATTCATTTAAAAGGATTGATTGTGGAAGTGAGCTCCAAAAACCTGGAGCAGCCCAAGAGAAGGTCCCGTCTCCAAAGCTCCGTAGCTTGGACCAGGGTTGATGAGGTGATCAGCTGTAGCAGAGCGGAGTGACCAAGAAGGTTGGTAATGGGGAATAAGGTCAGAGAGGTAGGGTGGAGCAAGCCGATGGAGGGCTTTATAAGTGAGCAGAATCATTTAATAATGAATGCGCTGAGGGACGGGAAGTTTTGGACTATTTGTAGCTTACAGAGAGATGAAGAGTTGATGCCAGAAAGAAGAATGCATGTATTAAGGTTTCAGCAGCTGTAAGGAAGAGGGAGGCATTTAGTATGGCAATATTGTGGATGTGAAATAATTTGATTGTCTGATTTATGTGTGTTTCAAAGCTGAGGGATGAGTCTAGGATGACGCCTAGTTTGTCTGAATGGGGAGAGGAGAGACAGCGGTGTCATCGATGGTGAGAGTGAAGGTGATAGTGTTCGTGAGCGTGGATTTAGTGCCTATGAGTAGTAGTTCCATTTTATCACTGTTGTGCTTGAAGAAGTTTGAGCTGCATCCGTGTTTTTATTGTTGAGAGGCAGGATTCAATGTGGACCAAAGGTGGGTTGTTGAGAGATTTGTTGCTAGTGTAAATCTGAGTGTCGTCCACATAGCAGTGGAAGTCAAGTTTGTGGTGAAGTGGCAGAGGATCTAACCAAGGGTGAGGATGTAGATGATGAAAAGCAAGGGGCCAAGAACAGAGCCCTGGGGAAGAAGCACACCCTGGGGAACACTCTGGGGGCACCCTGCTTGACTGCAGCTGCATCCGAACTATGGCCATTGCGGGTGTTGTAGTGGGAACGGTTTGTGTGGCATGAGTTTAGCAAGGAGAGTGCGGTGAGGAGGATCTGGTGACTAATTCTGTCATACGCAGCACTCAGGTCGTGGAGGATCAGTTGATGTGACTACATCGGTTTTGTAGTTTTTAGGGCACAGTGCTGTGGGAGAGAGAGAGATGGACTGTTTGTGGGATGTATGGACAGAATGCAGGAAGGCAATCCATCATGAGAGTCGCAGGAAGGGGATCCAGGGAGAAGGTAGTTGTTTCTGATGATACAATAAGTTTGGAGCAATATGCTGAGTCACCTGGGGTAAATGTACGCAGGTAGAACAGGGGGTGGAGAGGGGAGGGAATTAACTGGGGAAGAAGAGGCTGAGGGACAAGGATTAGCCAAATATAAATGAATATGCACGTGATCATGTCCTTCAAAAACTGAAGAAAAGAGTTTGCAAGCAGAGAAGAGGATGTGGAGATCTCTCTGGGGTTGGAGAAGTGTGTTGACTGTGGAAAACAGAGTCTGGGAGTTTGTGTTGGAAGTTGGGATGGTGTTGGAGATGAAAGAAGTTCTGGCAAGATGGATGGCATCTTAATAAATGGAGAGGTGAAGCTTAAAGGCTTCAGCATGGACTGTTAAACAAATCCAGCATTTAAGATGGTAGTCCACCTGCTTCATGGCTCAGAGCTCAGGCATAATCCAGGGTGATGAGAATGTGAAGGAAACATCATTTGCTTGGCATGAAGCCATGCAGTTAAGCGAGACAGACAGAGTAGTGTTGAACTGGTAAACTAGATCTTCAGGCGTACTGGAGGCATGGCTCAGGGAAGGGCAAAGCTTTTATATTGCAAACAGAGGGTTGTAATTTCTTAATATTGTGGGGTATGTTTGAGAAAAAAGAGAAATTCAGGATCTTGTGGTCAGACAGCGGGAACAGTGAAAGGGAGATGTGGGATACTCCTGTGGCCCTTGATATGGGTGGGGAATGAACATGTTGGGGGGTATTAAAGCAGTCCATGACAGCAGTGAAAGTAGTCCAAGACAGCAGAGGAAGGTTTGGAGTTGGAAGGGTCGATGTGGATATTCATGTCACCGAGCAGCAGAAGTTGGGGGAAAGTGATACTGCAATGATGAGTAGTTCATCTAGATCAGAGAGAAATGATTCATTAGTTTTAGGAGGACTATAGTGTAGAATAGTGGTGAGGGAACAGGGTGATTAATAAGCGCTGTATTCAAAATGCCAAGAATGAGGGAAGAGACAGTGTGTTTATTTTATAATTGGATTTGTGCAGAACAGCAAGGCTCCACTGCGGCTGGTGAGGCGGGGTGACATCAAGTAGATATAACCTGGGGAGTGGCTAGATTCAGGTAGATATAACCAGGGGGAGTGGTTAGATTGAGGTAGATATAACCAGGGGGAGTGGCTAGATTCAGAGAGACATAACCAGGGGGAGTGGTTAGATATAGGTAGATATAACCAGAGGGAGTGGCTAGATTCAGAGAAAGAAAATCGTTTTGTTGTTGCCAGGTTTCTGTTAGGAAAAGGAAGTCCAGGTAATTGTCCAATATAAACCAGTTGATGAAGCCGGGAAGCTTTGTTGTTCATAGAACGTGTGTTTAAGAGAGCAAAGTTGGTAGAACATGGGGGACTGAGGTTAAGGAAGGTGGTAAGATTGGAGGAAGTGAAGGCAGCTGAGATTGACAGGTCTTGACTGTTAAAATGGTAAAAATAGAACAACAACAAAAAATGACAGAGGAACTGAGAAATGATTTAACTGCTAGGACTGTTAAAGTCAGTCTGAGCTGGGAGACAATGTGCATCTTGTAAATTTAGCTTGGGTGCTTCTCAAACATTGCTATTATGGGAGCGTAGCAAGAACAGCTCAGCTAGTGTTCGCTTGCCATTGGAATGGTCCTTGCATCAGGGCCTGGAAAGCTTGTGAAGATAAAGAGAAAAATGGATTCATGAAAGTACAGAGAAATGTTGGAAGAAAACCTGTTGAAATTTCCAAAAGACCTGGGGCTTGGAGGAATATTTTTAATCCAGCAAGACAATAAACCCAGACATACTGTCAAATCCACACTGACTTAAAAACAAAAAAGACCAATGTCCTGGAGTGACAATCAATATCCAACTATCCAACATGGCATAGGCAATTTTAGAAAGAGGTATGCGCAAACACTGTTACATCCAGATATGCAAAGCTGGTAGAAACATCCAAACAGAGATCACTCAGAGCAAATGGCCCAGAAACATCAATAATGACCCCTAGAACATCAATAAAAAAATCCCAAATCCCCTCACTAATTATTTGAAAAGTTTTACTTGAGTGTGACCATATTCTAAATATAGATATTAAAATACCACAACACTGTGTTAGGATCAAAGAAAATAAAGAAGGAAAATATTAACAATGTGTATAATCACTTACCATAGGTTGGCCATAGAGACAGGGCCCATTAAAAACAAGGTTTGTATAAAGCAAGATAGAGAGATAGACAGATGCAGACAGAAAGAAATACAGAGCGAAAGACAGACAGAGGCAGACAGAGAGATAGACAGAGACAGACAGAGGGACTGCGGGACAGAGACAGACAGAGAGATAGACAGAGTGGTAGACAGAGGCAGAGAGAGACAGAGGCAGACAGACAGAAGGATAGACAGAGGCAGCAGCTGTGTGTCCACTGTACTCTGATCCTCTTCCTTCTCCCCCTGGGCAGCAGACCAAATGTCCCCTCCCACCTCCCATCCTATTCCTCCCCCTCCCACCTCCCATCCTCCTCCTCATCCTCCTCCTCTGATACCTCCCTGACTACGGTCAAGGCTACAATAAAGAAATATACTACAGGAAGCTAAAAACATCACATGCACATCAGACGTGCGCGCACGCACACACACACACACACACACACACACACAAACACACAGTAACGGAGAAAACACGCTTTTGATGGACAATCCAAATAGAATTCCACAGTGGTCATGGTTCGCTGCTGTACCTTTTGATAGTGGATAGAGTGTTGACAGGGTTCCACGCCACACAGTCCAGAGAGGTCATTGGGTACAGGCTATCACTACGGAAACACAAAAACATTAAGCTCCACATTATGTACCATGAATACAACTAACAAAAACATTACAGCTCCACATTATGTACCATGATTACAACTAACAACGATTACAGCTCAACATTATGTACAATGACTACAACTAACAAAAACATTACAGCTCCACATTATGTACCATCATTACAACTAACAGAACCAATATAGCACCACATTATGTACCATGATTACAGCTAACAGAACCAATATAGCACCACATTATGTACCATGATTAAAGTTAACAGAACCATTACAGCTCCACATTATGTACCATGATTACAGCTAACAGAAACATTACAGCTCTACATTATGTACCATCATTACAGCTAACAGAAACATTACAGCTCCACATTATGTACCATCATTACAGCTAACAGAACCATTACAGCTCCACATTATGTACCATGATTACAGCTAACAGAACCATTACAGCTCTACATTATGTACCATCATTACAGCTAACAGAACCATTACAGCTCCACATTATGTACCATCATTACAGCTAACAGAAACATTACAGCTCCACATTATGTACCATGATTACAGCTAACAGAACCATTACAGCTCTACATTATGTACCATGATTACAGCTAACAGAACCATTACAGCTCCACATTATGTACCATGATTACAGCTAACAGAACCATTACAGCTCCACATTATGTACCATGATTACAGCTACCAGAACCAATACAGCTCCACATTATAATGCCAGGTCACACACACCTCACCCCCAGCTATTGTTGAATAAGGATAATAAAGATATGACATAACGGGAAACCCCACATAGTTGCTTTATGAATAAATCCCGGCCAGCCCTCACAGAGCTCATTAAAAAATTCGGTGCCGTGAAATCATTCCTCATGTTGGCAGATGATTACACTGACCACAGCGCCCCCCCCCCCCGCCCCCCCCCGCGCGCACACACCCACACACTCCTGAAGGCTTGATACACAGGGGTGAATACACCCGTGCCTAGTACGCCGTGGCCACTGCATGACATCACTTGGTCCTCTCTGTATCATTAGGAGTGTAGGAGGGAGCCCGTTTCAGGCCATTATTTCACATTCCATGAAGAGTCCTTGGGGATAAGAGTGTGTAACTGGGGTTTTTATCACTTTGGTACTATTTTTGACAGTATGAGATCTCTTTTCACACGTGTAACTGCGCACTCAAAACAAATCATCGAAAGGCAGTTGTTTTAAACAAAGAAAACGGATCACGTTTTCAAATAACAAAGTGAAACATGAGAAATAACACAGTAACTTTTTTTTTTACCGAACTCGGCTGTATTTCATCTGCATGTTGCTTTAAAGCAAAGAACTTCAATTTTATAATACAAGTGTACTTGTTTAAATATGTAGTACCACTAAAAAGGTTTGGACACGCTTACCCATTCAAGTGAATTGACTGGTGCTGTACATTTGACAGTTATTTAATCCCAGATCCCTTTGGAGATAATTACTCAGCCATTTTATTTGACCTACGGATTTTAAAGAGAATTTTGAGAACAACATAATGAAAATGTATTTGTGAAAGCAGTTATCACATAGAATATTTACAGTAAGTTGTCCTGGTAAGTTGACAGTAACTGTAATGTACTGTATGTAACAAACACATCACAAATACAGAAAATGTAAACCAGAAAGGAATTTGTCCTGTTGGTGCTTTATGCAAATTCCACTGGTTGATAGAGTACTGTAATGTTACACTCAAGCAATAAGGCACAAGTGGGTGTAGTATTTGGCCAGTATACCATGGCTAAGAGCTGTTCATAGGCATAGTGCCTTGCAAATATACCACCTGCTTAACTGTAGTATACTGGCAACATATCACAAACCCCAATACTGTAAAATACAAACTGAGAAACACAGGAACATTCCAATAAAATACTGTAAAATTCCCACTGAGACACATAGGACTACTAAAATACAATGCTGTAAAATACAAACTGAGAAACACTTGACCACCACAACAAAATACTGTAAAAAACGAACTGAGAAACACAGGAACATTCCAATAAAATACTGTAAAATTCCCACTGAGACACATAGGACTACTAAAATACAATGCTGTAAAATACAAACTGAGAAACACAGGACCACCACAACAAAATACTGTCAAAAACGAACTGAGAAACACAAGACCACTATAATACAATACTGCAAAATGCAAATTGAGACACACAGGATTACTACAATACAATACGTTAAAACACAAACTGAGACCATATTATGTTCTCATTATTTACTGTCAGATTTTCTGATTATTAACACAGTGACAATGAGTTACATCACTCACAGCCCTCTCCTTGTCCGAGCTCATTTAAGATGGACTCAAGCTTATTTCAAACTGTCATGTGGTCTGACGAATTAAAATATACAATTATTTTTCAGAATCATGGACGCCATACCCTCCGGTCTAAAGAGAAGGACCATCTAGCTTGTTATAATTGCACAGTTCAAAACCCAGAATCCATGATGGTATGGGAAGCAGCTAAAATTCTATAGCAAGCGAGAATGTAGCAAAAATAAAGCAACTGGTCTCCTCAGTTCTCAAATGCTTACTGAATGCTGTTAAAAAAGATGTGATGCAACACAGTGGTAAACAGGCCCCTGTCCCAACCTTTTTGAAATGTGTTGCTGGCATCAAATTCAAAACGGGCATGTGTTTTTCCAAAAACAATTACATTTCTCAGTTTCAACATTTAATATGTTGTCTTCGTACTATTTTCAATGAAATACAGTGATGAATGATTTGTATATCATTGCATTGTGATTTTATTAGAATGTTATGCAGCATCCCAACTTTTTCGGAAACTGGGTTGTAAATGGTTAAGTGGTAAAAAAGAAAGAAAAATCTAATATATTGAGCCAGTTTCACAGACACAGATTTAGCCTAGTGTAGGACTCAAAAACAAGCACAATGGAGTTATCTTCTCAACTTGATGTTTGAGTCCTAGACTAGGCTACACCTGTGTCTGTGAAACCAACCCATTAAATACAAACCCAGCCGTATTACATATATGTCCAGTTGCAGTTTTTACACAAATACCTCTGAAAAGTCATCACATAACTTCTGTAATTTGTTCCAAAGTGAGATAATACATGTGATAATCTGATAAATATAGAGAGGAATTGACAGGTTGGACCGTAAGCGTGTACACATAAAAAAATTCTAATGTCTTTCAGAAAGATCAGGGTTGAGGTTCATTGTAACGTGATGTAAAGGCAGAACTGCTGAAACTGTGGCTTACAGCTGTTGATAAGTACACTGTATGTGTGGAAGTGCGTGTACGTACGCGTATGCTTGTGTGTGCTTTGATTTGGTCGTTTCCAGGAATAGGAGACAGGAGTCTTGGATCTTAATGGATAGGGGGATCTACTCTTTCTCTCTTATCACACTGTGTTCCGGTATTATGGGTTCCTCTTGGTCCCCAGCTCCAAAAACAAATGGAGGACGGCATTTGAAGAATCTAGGTTCGTTTTGCCTGCTGAGATGTTTTGGATTGAATGAAATTCCCCCGTTCCAAGCACTGACCGAGGGCAGAGTCTGTCCTCCTAAACACCGCCTCTGCCGATTCTTCCATTTACACTTTCTTTACCTTTTCTTTACTCCATTTCAACCAGGTTTCTTTTCTCTATCTTTCACTTCTCTCACCTCTCTTCAAACTGTTTAGCTAATTTTGTAATCTGTTGCGGGCTACTCTCTGTGTACTCTTTCACATGTTCACATCGCGACCTTGGTTGTCTCACTTCCTGCCGGGGGTCTCAACTTCCTTCTCTTTCTCAGAGACAGGCTGACATTTGTGGAGCCCATTTTTATTTATTTAGTTGTATCTCTATGGGACTTCCTTGTTTAAATATAAACACAGCACATAAATTAATCTAGACATCCCATAGTTGTCACTTGCTCTTTGGGGATTTAGGCAGGTTATCTGGACATGGACTTGGTGATATGCTAATATACAAAAAAGCCTTAAAATACATTTGATTGATTGGACAGTGGCAGCCATATACTAAGATTTGTGAATATGGATTTTAAGCTATAAATACCCAAGGTGATACATAAACGTAAAGGTACCTGTTATAGTTCCTGAGCAGTAGAGCCTGGCTGGTTGGGCAGTTCTCTGAGGGGGTGTGGCAACCAAACACAGAGGGAGGGGCATGGTACTGCTGGTCGCCTGCACAGCATAGAGTATGAGAAAAGAAGACTTACTGGACAGTGGTTAGAAAAAGAAAAGGCCGGTCGGCTAACAGTTTGACCAACTGAATGTATATAATGCGCTATACGCACATTCCAGTTTTACTTACTCAAACATGCCCTGAGGGCAGAAAAAAATTTGATTGGTACAGGCAAACATCCAATCGAAAGGGAGAGGAGCACTTCACGAACACTTCAAATGACATTAAAAAAATGCAATTTGTTAATGACCGTGAAAGAGTATGTTTGCCTGTTATGTTATAATGAAGTATGTGCTAAATTACTAGATGACGGTAACATTCAGAGGTGAATTTCTGGTCATAATAACATTCACTTGATAGCATTCACTTTTTGATCGAACTTGAAATGTTCATGAGCACTGCCTCAGAAAATGTTTGAGTAAGTAAAACTGGTAAATATGCTAGATGGTTATAGAGAAATCCTCTCTCACATCCCCAAAGACACACATGTCTACATACCTGCAAACACACACACACACACACACACACACACGCACACACACACACACACATACACACACACACACACATAGACAGACACATACAGACACACACCATACAGGCAAGCACTCACACTCACACACATAAAACCCTTCTCCTCAGTAAACAGTAATCTACACCAGAGTCCTGCCAGACGTTGTAAAACAATGTACATTAAAAAGATAACACACACACACACACACACACACAAACCTAATTTTCAAAAGATCTACACTATGTGCTTTCCCCCTGTGGTAATGTAGATTGGTCTTCGGCTGATTCGTAACAGCCTTTTCTGAAACTGTTTCATCAAGTAATCATTTCGAAAGCCAGAAAATGTATTTGACCGACATGAACAAATAACACACAGCGTTGTATCACATCATCAAACAGAGAGAGATGATAGAGATGGGGAGAGACTAAATTCTGGTTGACTAAAATCTGGTTAAGACCTCAGCCCGGGGGGGGGGGGGATTTTCCCATGCTGAATGTAAAAAAATACATTCTCACACACAAGAGGACCGGAAGTGGTTAGGGACATTGATAGTTACCCATAGTTGTCGAAGGGGACAGGGTGTCCTCATGTTTGAAGGGGTGACTGGAGAACTGGGGGGACTGATGAGAGGGCGTGTGGCCATAGCTGGGAGCCCCATCCAAACTAACAGTCCCATAACCTACAGAGAAAAGACACATCATCTACAAAATCCTTTCCTAGTTTTAGCATTATGGCAACATTCTGGCGGAAACTGTCTCCCCGGGCCGGCGGACATCTGAATCCCCTAGCAGCGGCTTTGAGTCCCTGGCAATGTCACTCAAGTCAGTTTATCACACTACTGAAACCTGTCTCACAGGAAGGTATTCATACGCGGGTTTCTCTATTTACTGCAGGCTGAAGAGGAAAGTTGGCATCCAGAGAATATGAAGATCACTAAATAAAGGATGAAATGATGTGTCTGCTCTCTGCTTTCTCACACAATCGTGCACGCACGCACACACACACACACACACACACACACACACACACACACATGCATGTGCGCACACTTTAGAATTCACACACATGTATGCGCGCACTCATGTTCGCACACACTCTTCAACGCATGAGCCCACTTTCGGTCAGCACCCCAACATGCACGCCGGCGGTCATGCGTGCACACAGCCAGGATTGACCCTGGTATGGCAGGAGTCAAGGGGAGGAATGGACAGTTCCTCTGTAGACTGACTCATCTACACGTCCCTAAATCACTGGAGCTCTCGACGTCCTCCACTGACCCTGAAAGCACTTCATCAAAAAAGCGTTTCCACAGGATCAACAAAGTTTCTGTTCCCATGTGGTTTGAAAGTGGGATTATCAATTGGCTTCCAACATGGAAGTATTGAACAATAATGCATCTGTGTTAAGAAATAATAATGTTTTTGAAACGGTTACAAATCTACCCAATAATAGGACACAGGGAACACAGGAAACAGTGGAATGAAAGATACATTTATATAAATGTTTGTTACAAATGTTCCTGACTTATCTTCAGAGGTCAAATCCCATAATACTTTGGGGAGTAATAAAGAAAACCATAAATCATTTTTCCAACATTTGTTTTAAAATGAAAATAATGAAAAATATGAGATTCAGAAATCGGATAGCAAGAGAGATGCTGGATTTTTTTTAAGCTTTGTGTAAATTATGGAATAAAGGTCTTGACCGATATATCATTACGGCTTAGAAAAGTCTATTTCAAAGAGTAGTGTTACAGTTTCGGTTCAGGATCCATGTCTTCATTATAAGGAAAATGGCAGTTACTCTCAAGTTCTTGAGAACATAGCTAGGCAATGTGATATTATGCAAGAATTGTTATATTTTAATGTGTATTTTAAATAAACTACTTTTTATTATCATGGTCCTCACAACATAAAAACCTTTACAGGTACCTGGGGCAAATGAAAAAATTCTGGTGTGTGTTTTTGTGTGATGTATGTATGTTTGTGTGGATGCTTGTTTCGGTGTGTGTACCTGCATTTCAACATGTGTGTACTGTGTGCATGCGCGCAGGGCCGGATTATGGACCTGGCAAATGGGGTCTGGGCCCAGGGGCCTCAACATGGTCAGAGGCTCATGGGAATGCAGAATGTAGATAGATGGAGCGAAATCATTCAAGTGTGTGGACCCTTAAGCCCATCAAGTCCTGTCTGACTACCAGGGCTCCACCTCAAGCTATGCCAGGGCCCTTCCACAACCCATACCAGACAAGGGCCCCTCGGCTCCACCTCAAGCTATGCCAGGGCCCTTCCACAACCTATACCAGACAAGGGCCCCTTGGCTACACCCCAAGCTATGCCAGGGCCCTTCCACAACTCATACCAGACAAGGACCCCTCGGCTCCACCTCAAGCTATGCCAGGGCACTTCCACCACCCATACCAGACAAGGGCCCCTCGGCTCCACCTCAAGCTATGCCAGGGCCCTTCCGCAACCCATACCAGACAAGGGCCCCTCGGCTCCACCTCAATTCTGACCAGATCCTTATCAGCAACCATCTGGCCTTTGTTCCAATGGCATGTTGTGTTTGCCAATCCAAGCATATACATTATTAAGGCTAATTAATCATTAGGAAACAATTTTGCAATTATGTTATTATAGCTCAAAACGGTTGTGCAGAGTAAAGAAGCTATAAAACTGGCATTCTCTAGACTAGTTGAGTATCTAGAGCATCAGCAATTGTGAGTTTGATTACAGGCTCAAAATGGCCCAAAACAATTACCTTTCTTACAAAACTCATCAGTCTATTCTTGATCTGAGAAATGAAAGCTATTCTATGCAAGAAATTGCCAAGGAACTGAAGATCTTGTACAACGCTGTGTACTACTCCCTTAACAGAACAGCGCAAACTGGCTCTAACAAGAATTGAAAGAGGAGTGAGAGGCCCTGGTGCAAAACTGAGCAAGAGGGCAAATACATGACAGTGTCTAGTTTGAGAAACAGATGCCTCACAGGTCCTCAACTCCTGGATGCTGGCTTTCTAGACCGAGTTGCAAAAAAAAATACATATCTCCGATGGGCCAATAAAAAGAAACGCCTAAATGAAAATATCTGGTCAAATGAAATATCAGGTCAAATGAAAATATTCTGTAAAAGTGCTTGTCAAGTATGATGGAGGCAATATGATGTCTGGGGGTGCTTTGGATGTGGTGAAATGGGACATTTGAACTGGGTAAAAGGGATCTTGAAGAAGAACCCCAACGCCATGCCATGCCTGTGGGCCGAAATTGGAGCCAATTTCCTCCTACAACAAGACAATGACACAAAGCACAGCTCCAAACTATTAGGTATAGTGGAAGACGCAATCAGCCTCTATTATGTCTGTAATGGGGTGACCAGCACAGTTTGAAGGACACAATCATCATTTCAAATAACCTTGTCAATTATTAGATTTCCTATTCATTTTTCTAAATTTCCTATTCAAACACGCTTCACGTATGTTTTTACAATTTCAATTTTTTGAATTGAAATTGTGCATCAAGACAATCTTATAGAAATATGTCCTCCAAACAAAATCCTTATATAATTTACTTTATAAGTTTCCAATTAAGTAATTCCTGGCAACACACATTATATTGTCCACAATAGATATATATTCTTAAAACTAACATTTGGTGGATGGTAATACTATTATGGCTAATTGCTAAAAAAAAAAAGTATATCATAAAATATTTTAACATAAAATGTCATCTGATCATAATATAACATTCAAATGCAAATTTCAATTCAAATAAAAATTAATGAAGACTTATCAGTAGATGAGATTATCAATTTAAACATTATGTGAAACGTTGAGATCTTCCATGCTCAATAATCTCATTTCAGGATTCAGACCATTATGTCATGATGTAACATACTCCATGATAAAATTATTTGTGTTCTCTTTTACATTTCAGTATAATTTATTGTATTATTGGGGTTTGAATCTTTGGCCTAATTGCTAAATCCTGTGTCGTCCTGTTACAAAACAATGTAGTAATGTTTTTTTCATACACTTCCCAAACTAAAACGGAAATACAGTATATTTCCTGAAATTTATTAAGCCATTTAAGTGTATATTCTGTAATATTAATTATAACTAAAATAGTTAACAGAAATGCGTACAATAAATCAACTATAAACTCAAAGCAGAATTGTATTTAATTTGTTTTTTTTAAAAAGCCTTTTTGTTTATTACAGTTATGTTGCAGAAGGACATTGTTCTTAATTTAAAACATTTAGACATTATTATTATTAGCACTGACATAATGTTTATTTACTATAATCTAGGTTGTGTGGATGTCCAAATTAGACAGCTTAATATGAGTTGAATACAGAATGAGCAAATCTCTTGGCTATATCATCCTAGTTTCATGGGTTTTATAAGACAGCTGTGGAAAAGCTGAACTCTCTTTTCCCTCTATAGGACAGAACGACCCTGTATAGTACAAAACATCCTACTTAGACACAACATACTGGACAAGCCCCAAACATCAACACTGGAGAATGACATTTAATACAGATTTATTTTCTTTTACCAGGTAGGTTGACCTTCGATCAAGCAACTTTTCAGTCACTGGTCAGATGTTCTTACCGATAGGCTACCAGCTGACCCAAGACCAATCAACTGTACATAATAAATACAGTCTATGGAAAATACACAACCAAAACATTCAACGCCGAACGTGCTGAGCTGACGGACATACTTGGCCCTAAGAGGACTGAGCTGAATTCAGGGGGTTGGATAGGGTGGAGTGAAACCGGAGAGTAGTTTGTTACTTACCCTGGTTCCGGTGGCCCGCTGAGCTGTCCACACAGCCCGGGAGATAGGCCCCATTAGCAAACACCCTGGACTGGCTGGTCGCCGGCTCCCCGAAGGTCCCAACCCGACAGGGGCCTGTCCCAGTGAACTGGCCGGAGATGTGCACCGTGAAGGCACCACGGCCGCAGTGAGGGTCCTCCAGGGGGTCCGTGGGGCCCCAGCCGGGCTCCTGTTTGATGAGGGAATGATGGGAGGGCAGGGAGCCGTAGGGAGAGCCAGGGTGGAGGTCCAGGTAGGGGGACCACTGAGGGGCGCCCCCGACAGGCATGCCACAGCCCCCGTTGCCCCCCGCCACCGAGGACACCGGGGGTAAAAGGTCTCGAATGTCGGATCCCATGGATCCCATGGCGCCGTACGGCTCTGTCAGCATTGCGCCGGAGAGAGGTCAGAGAGACCCCGAAAACACCTGAGCAGCTGAAACGGGATCCAAGTCCTGGGGGGGGGTCGCCGGGCAGGACAGTCAACCAGGGGAGAGCCTCCAAACGCACGCTGAAAAAATCTGGTGGAAGAATGGCTTTTCTTCAACGCGACTGAACAAAGTCAAAAAGTTCACTCAAGAACGGTCTGTATCCTCTCTGTTTCTATTCGTTTGTCGCGCTGGTTGAAATAGAGTGCAGAGTTCAGGTTGTCAGTTTAGTGAGCTGCCCAGACTGTAGGGTCATAGCCCTGGACGTGGTGGGAGTGTGCGTTACTGCAAAATCTCCGTGTGTGTGTGTATTGTAGCAGTAGCGCCTTGTCTCCAAGTCTTATGTCTGGTTTGTCTTCTACTGCTGATGACTCTACTGCCTTACTCACAAGACAGGAGGAGGAGCAAGGATGACTTATTGACTTCATCCACTACACGATGCTTGTTGAATCGTGTGTGTGGGTGTGTGTTCTCACCATACATTCTCCTTATTAACAGCTAAATATGAGCCATTGGACATTTTCGTATGAAAATGTACCGTATTATAAGGTTATGCAAATGTATGTTTGTTGTTGGCTA
The DNA here is from genome assembly GCA_016801105.1 of Esox niger. Taxonomy (NCBI): domain Eukaryota; kingdom Metazoa; phylum Chordata; class Actinopteri; order Esociformes; family Esocidae; genus Esox; species Esox niger. The sequence continues at coordinate 18,118 of JACXGJ010002468.1, read as the reverse complement.
GAAATAACTTAAATACAATTTTTTTTATCGAAACTTACCTTTTCTGCAATTTTTTTTAATGAAACAAATGTTTTTTGAACAGGTCTGTTAACAGGAATCTGTCAGAGCACAGCACACAGCTTTTTGCCAGAGCTTCATGCGAAACTTGTTGACAGCTTCAGGAGAACTTGAGTGCTTTCCAAGTACCTAGCTGATCCTCAGTGCATGAGTGTTTCAACATTATTTAAGAAACAGATTCACTGTGAATCAGCACACAATACAAAGAACAGATCATATCCATTATTCAGTGTTAACAGATAGCAATGCTTTGGATAGTTAAATTCCAGGGCCTCCTAAAAGTTTATTCAATTATTTCAAAATAACCAATACAATATATATTTGCATATCTGCTGGCCAATTTATGAATGTACCTTTATTTACACACTCAAATTCTTTTAAGCCTTGACATTCTTCCAGATAAAGATGGCAATTGCTAATGAAATAACACAATTATTGCCAATCTGCCAAATTCATTGGCCTACTTTACTGTGTAATAAATCAAATAAAACATAATATAATTTTAAGAAAAACGATTACAATGAAAAAAATACAGAACAGTATTTTAGACTGTTCAAAATTCTAATTAATTTCACACGGGTCAAAAGTGCTAAGTTTAATTTTAGACCTAGAACAAGATTTGCTGTAACTGCCTTGCTTGCTGGCAAAAAAACAAGGAAGGTTTATCATTTTTGACTGGAGAGTTGGTAACCCAGCTCTGCTCTGGGACAAAAAGGAATGCAGTAGGATTCTGCAACTCCGTGCATAAAGCATACTCAGTGTTTGAGAATTAAAAGAAATATCTGCTTATTTGACTCAATGATTATAGGATGGATGTCAACACATATGAAACAAATCTAAGAACAAATATAGGCATCAGTGGTAATGCATTTTAGAGAATGTAGCAATGTAATAACTAGCAACATTTAAGGCAAAAAAAGAAATATTTTCTTGAATCTAAATTCGAATACCAACTCTTAATACCTCATCTCGGCCTCTAATATAATAATGTGCTCTCACCCCCAGCAGTTAGTGTGTCAAAGGTAAGGAGAGAGGACCGACATATTCTACTTTTAAAATATGTGATGCTGTTTTTGCATGATACAAAATACCTTTTTAAGGCTTTTAGCCTGGATTGGTTAGTCCGCTAATAATTGAATGAGCGTCCATACTTCAAACGAACAAAGTTTAAATCCCAAAACTGTCATAGGTAAATAGTTTTAAAATAATTAATGGGCCTAAAGATGGACTGACCATTCATGTTTAATTTGGAGAGTGTCAACATTGTCAACAAACAATGGCATAAACAGAGTTTATGGGGCTAAACAGTTCATCTAAAAACACAAAGGGCATATACAAATGAAATACAAATGAAATTATTCAAAAATGGCATGTACTCTATTATTACTTTCAAAGTCAAAATAATTGCTATAGCTACAAAAGATTATTATCTGAATCCCAAATTGGAAGATGACTTATCTTCCAATTTGGGACTGAAAAACAACAAAAAGCCAAAAGCACAATGCTCTAGGTGACAATGTATTAAAGAAAATGTAATGAAATTCAGCAGAATCACCTTCTCATGCGGAGTACCACAGCCTGTATCTCCCATCACGTGTTTGGAGACACAGGCGGGGACTAACTGATAGTTTGGTCATTTTGCCCCACATCGGCCAAGATTCTGGGTTAGTCCCCAGCAGGACCACAGCCTGCCTCAGAGAGCTACTATCCAGAAATTAAGTGAGTTGAGCGGACCACTTCTCGTCACCACCTCCTCTCTTCCCACCACCTACACCATCTGGAATTTAATACTATTTCCCCAGAGAAAGTCACTGACCCCTGATTCAACTTTTTAAAACTGTGGAAAAGAGGGAGAGGGGTAATGGGGGGATGGGGGTTATGTCATGAATGGATAGCCCAGTGTGTCAGAATGTGCTCTGTCTTATCACTATCCAGGGGATAACGCTACCGGAGAAAGTCTTCACTCTGGTATTTGACTAACACATATGTAGGGCAGTCCTCGTGAAACTGTGGAAGAACCATATCTGGGTAAAATGAATGAAAACATGAACTTGCCTGATCCAAAGAGCATCAATGTTGTGCCTGAAGATGGGATGTTGATAACATACACCATTTCAGGCAGGACAGATTCTTATACTGTATAACACGCCGTGCATCGTTTGAATCCTCACAGGGTGTTAATGAAGCATTATTGTCGCCATTCTGTTTCAAAATAATGTTGTTGAGCAACGGACGTCTCACAGTGGCCTTGGCTGAGAAATTATCTTCCAGTGTTTTTACTGCTCACAGCACCATCCTAGTACACAAGCCTATATGTGCTGGTGTTAGGTGTTGTGGGTAATGAGGGGTGGACTGAACACATAGAGGACTGTTTCCCTGATTACACAGTGACATTCTGTACTATTTTATAATATAGCTTATAATAACTAAGTAGCAAAACGTTACCTACGATTTTTTGGCACTTTTAATGAATTCCATTGTGGCCAGGTAGAGAACAGACCTGTACATTCTGACTCATTCCATTTCTGGTTTGAATGGTTTAAAAAAGACAGCAACTGTATGTCTCCCGTAAAATGACAAAGGCCTTTCTCAAGTAATGACAGAAAAGAAAAAGATTGTTTCGTCCACTGCAATCAAAACATAACGTGGAATTAAAACAGGACAAGTGTGTAGGACACTATGCACAAAACGAGTCTGCACATCCCCAAACGAATGATTTCTGAGGTAAAGGGTGAACTATAAAATGAGTGTCCTAAGAAATATGTTGTATTACCCCATGGAGTCGTTAAGAGGGGTTCAATCAGGACAAGGCCAGGAGAAGCAGGCCGTCTACAGAGTCTATGACTGATGACAGCCCGCAAATGCTCTCCCAGTCCCCTGATCAATCTAAGATTGAGTTTAAAACAACAAGGAGGAAGCAAAATGGTCAAAACTCTCTCTGCATATAAGAGAGGCAGTTTTATCTAAGGCTCTAGTGAAAGTAAATTTAAAGCAGAATTTTTTACTACTTCCATTAATTTTCAATATTTGTAGCTAGCTGTGACTAAAGATAGCAGAAGTTTGTGTTGACTGTTCAAATGAAACAGAATCATCTTTAATGGAAAGGGAGGCAAGATTCTTGGCCAAGTCATATCATAAATGGTGAAATTGGCTATGCTAGTCATTGATAGATGATGGTTGTCAGTGGTAGACCATGTTAGTTGAGTCATCTACAGATGTTTATATTAACATGAAGTTGTGTGGTTACGCTAACAACGCACCCTGTAGTAAATCGCCACTTTCGCAAATGCCCATTGGGCCCATACACAGCAATATTTTATCACACTATTATTGCAAATCAGGGTCAAAACAAATGCCACATGTGCTGTTTTTGAGTTGCCGACGAAACCCTGAATACCAGGAATAGAGAAGAGCTGATACGTATTAGACTGAGTCACCAGTTCCCCTTAAAATCTGCCTGTACGGGCCTCTACCGAACACATGCAATGACCAACAAACCTCACTCAGAACCAAATTACTATTTTATCTGCCTTCCTCCATTAAATAACACAGAGATAGTGGCAGCCAGTTAGCTGCCTGGTAGGAATCAAGGGACAAAGGACACATCAGCATAACAATCAGCGCAAACAATTGAATAATGCCCATTTATTCCCTACAACATTGCCAAGCTCAAAAGAAAACACAATTTCCCATTTTCTACTCTATCGACTCTCAGCACACTTCAAAGTGAGCTGGGTATCAGAGTGGAGATAAAAGGAGTGGAGATATATTTGGGTGAGAACAGACATTTCTCTGGCAAGAGTATGAGACCGTACTGGTGCAGAAGTTGTTTGTTGATGGGTCACACTCCCATGTGTCACCCATTCTTGATCTCCCTGTCTTAGTCCCTTACAACATGACACACACACACACACACACACACACACGAGGGAGACCTCAGATAAAACAAACAGACAAAACAGTTAGGATCAAATGAAGTCACAGTTGAATGGGAAACTTATGAAAGGAAAACATGATAAGACCGTCGGTTTGAAGTCCAGAGTGAGAGTGAATCAAATGTGACACAATATATGTATTAATAAAAGACTCCAGGATCATTTCAAGGCCAAATACTACTGATAAAACTGCCTGTGTCACATGAAGACTTTGATATAACTTTGTGAAAACATTAGAAGTTGATAAGAATTTACATACAACAACTTCCGGGTTAGGGAAGTCACATCCCACCGATTATCAGTTAACTCCCTGGTTCTCCGTGAATCCATACTTGAGGTTTGGGGAATGAGGAAGGAATAAACAGGACATTTTTTATCTTCCAACCAGGATTTCTGGAAAACTAGACACAAGGAAGTACAGTATCTGGTGGAGTTGTCAGGTGGCTCTACAACAGAGGGACGCAAGAATTGAATAGAAATACTGAGACTATCTTAAGATCACAAAAATACAATATTTTGTTGTTGGGCACTGGATGGGGCATACATAGTGATCCGGGCTATGACAAAAAAAATGATGTTTAAAAGGCAATCCAATTTCTTGAATGAAGCGTGGTTGGGAGCCTCATGGGGCGACATTGGCCAAGCAACAAGTGTCACTGGGGAGTGGTATCGACAGCAGGGATCAATATGTCTCATCATGCTGTAGTGACTCCCTCAGGTGAGTTTGGGTGCCTGCAAAAGCTAACTATGGCTGCCTGTCAAGTGAACATTTCCTTACATGTTAATCAGACTGACCACTTGCCGAAGGTCCAATTTGGACAAGAAGCAGACTGGTTTGGGGTCGAGGCCTAGGAGGAAGACTTGTCATAATCTTCAACTCTCCTGTACACATTAGGTGTTGCATTGATGAGACAGAAGAAATTCTGATCACAGCCCACCTGGATTTATAGACCCTGCTGGTCATCTGAAAACGCAAAACCATTGATGTGGCCCAAAAGGTCATGTACTCAGTTAACAGGCCACCACTGTTAAAACATAGAGAGGAGTCTGGCTCCTCTCTATGTTTTGACCCTGTTAGGGGGTTTCTCCTAGACACTATGCATCAGTGCTTGTTGTTGCTTGCTCTTTGTGGTATTAGTTTGAGTATCTGTAAAAGCTCATTTTGAACTGTTGATGTAAAAAGGGCTCTACAAAATACATTTGATTAATTGATTCCTGTCTATCACGTGAAGTTTGTACATTGCATATGTGTATTTTCCTTGAATACTCATGTCTATTGAAAGCTAAAAAAAAGTGTTCAATCCTAACCTATACTGATATCAATACAACCGAACAGATAAACCAAAAATACATGTACTTTAAAGAACTATCTGAGAAGCCAGGTCTACTTGAGCACATCGTCAATCCTCTGATCTGATCCTCTGGGTTGTGTTACAATAACCTGTCATCCATAACATTGACAGCGAACCTGGCTCTTTTTTAACACCACACTGCAGCATTTGTTAGGGTGTAGAAAGTAACAGAGACAGCAGACACACAACAGCCGTGAGGTCATAAATTCGCACATCTCTCTGTCCCTATCTCTGCCTATACTCCAGCTTCAACGGCCTTGAGCTTGAGGAAAATCTCTGGCTCCAAATTCCAATCTGTTAAATGGGACAGTGCTCCCCCAAGCCAATGCAGTCACGGTCACCCAGACCTCGCTTTATTTTTGTCTAATTATTTAGTAAGAGTCATCAGTGTTTTTAACCTGAAAAGTGAATACCACCATTTCCATTTTTCAGTGTTCCCATGAAAATCAGGGGCTTCTGGTGTCAATGAGTGTGTGCAGGGCAAAGGAAGATACAGATGGCCATTATCTCTTCACAGTAACCGCATGCTGCCTTCAACCTCCCACACCTCGACAGCTGTGTCTGAGTAAAACCCTCATCAACAGTGTTGGGGTCATGTAAAAAACAAAGTAACATAACATATATACAGTGACGCTGACAGGGGGGGACAACCGGTAGCATGACCAGATGGACAGGGACAACCCTGGGGGGTCAGCAGAGTGGCAACTGGAAATAAGCAACTCTTGAGATATACTTTATATGTTCATCAAAGGAGAGTTCAGGGACAAGGGTAACACCAAGGTTTCTTACAGTTTTTTGGGATATGACCAAAAAACCATAAGAGGTTCACAGTGAGATCTTCCAACAAAACTTTGTTTCATGGGTCTTAAAACAAGCTTTTCTGTTTTTCTTGAGTTTAAAAGACAGAGGTTTTCTGTCATCCACTTCCTAATATCTGAAACACATGATTCCAAAGTAGCTAATTTTGGGGCTTTTCCATGTTTCATCAAAATATACAACTGTGTGTCATCAGCATAACAGTGAAAATTGACATTGTGACTTCGGATGACATCACCCAGAGGCAGCATATATAGTGAGAACAATAATGGGCCCAAAACCGAACCCGAAACCGAACCCAACCCTGATTTATCATAGGTTATGCCATTCACACCTATGGACGGATATCTTTCAGAGGAATAAGATTTAAACCAGGCTAGAACCTGTCTACGTAGCCCAATGTGGGTTACCAGTCTCACTAAGGGAAGGGAGTGATCAATAGTGTCAAAGGCAGCGCTAAGATTAGGAAGTTAAAGGACAGATATGGAACCTTTGTCTGAGGCCATTAGAAGGTAATTTGTTACCTTCATGAGTACAGTCTCAGTGCTATGATGGGATCTGAAACCAGACTGGAGCACTTCATAAATGTTATTTGTCTTCAGGAGGCATTCAGTTGTTAGGAAAAACATTTTTCTAAGATTTTTGAGAAGAACGGGAGATTAGATATTGGCCTATAATTGTTTAATATGTCTGGATCCAGATTCGATTTTTTCAGTAGAGGCATCATTTCCTCTATTTTTTGACAGGACTAAATCCAAGACATGATTGTGGCAGTGCGTTGGACCTGAGACATGTTGGACACTGAGTCAATTATGGCTTCAAAGGCATTTTTGAAGGGTGTCATTCGACTTTTCCATAAGAATATTGAAATCACCAAACATTTTAATACTATCTGCCATGATAGAATTGTATTCTATCATGGCAATCATTATCTCTTCATAGCAACAACACACAGTTTACCCTAACACCCTAGCAGTGGTAGGACAGTGATTATGTCTTTACAGTAACATTATAATGTTTTAATTCTACCACACCCCAACAGTGGTAGGACAGTGATTATGTCTTTACAGTAACATTATAATGTCTTCATTCTACTACACCCCAACAGTGGTAGGACAGTGATTATGTCTTTACAGTAACATTATAATATCTTAATTCTACCACACCCCAACAGTGGTAGGACAGTGATTATATCTTTACAGTAACATTATAATGACTTAATCCTACCACACCTCATCAGATGAAGGACAGTGATTATACCTTTACATTAACACTATAATGCCTTTATCCTGCAACACCTTATCAGCTGTGTCCGTCTGAGGAATACTCAACAACCAGCTGGGCAAATCCTCTCTTATACAATAGATAGGGGCCAGGAATTTGGGGTGTATTTTGCAATGATGATAATGATTAGTTTAGTAATGATTGAGATGATGGGAAGATCTGTGTTGTTGGGTATCATGAATATTTCAAAGGGGATTTCAGAAGTGGTCATAGTAGAGATTGGCTCCCAGCCATCTAAGTTCACACCCTGTTCCAGTAAGTGGAACCACGCCCACCATATATTTTCTTCATTTTCACTCTCATTTAATTTTGAGTTCACCTTTGACCTCAGTTCACACTTTTTCCAAGCTCATTTCCAAGAAATCCAGAGTGATAGTGATATGGAGGTTTATGCAATTTCTTTCCACTGTTTCTATAACTGAGCTTTACAAGAATTCAGTTTGATGAGAAATTCACAGCAGTCATCCAAAGCCAGCCCAGGGTGTGTTTGTGGTTCAGTTTATTTGGGTCTGATTGTTATCCTTGCATGACACAACATTCCCTGGTGTCTTTTGTCAGTGTAAGTACATTAAATAAACAGCACAACTGAGAGAAAGTTATTGAAGTCAAACCCATTTAAATGTATAAAAGTCCCCATGGAAATGAGTCCACCACACAACCAACAGCCATCACAACTCATCTCTGTTTTCAACATTTCTGCACTAATGAGTGTAACCCCATTTTTTGTCACGTAGATTCTCCACAAGAAATGATTTTTCCAACTTGCATTTCTAACCACAATCACCCCTCATTGCTGGTAAGTATACATAGTATAAACAGTCTCTGATGACAAGGAGAACCCATCTATCATTCCCAAAGCCCCATTACCGATGCACTGACCGAGCCGTTCCAGGCAGGAGTCTTGGAAGATTGTGGCTACTTGTTCCTGACATTTGGTTGAAGCATAGCACATACATTCCACAAAGGGGAAATAATGACCTCAGAATGCTCACTGCTAAATTTTCATCCACAGTTTGATAGTTAGCCAAGTTCTTAGTGATATGGGGTGTGTATCTACTTATTTGTTTTTTGTGCGGTATATAAAAAGTGACTGGATCCTGGTAAAAAAAATGGTTGGATGTAATAACTGATTGTGTTAATTGTCTTCGTCATTTAAAATAGGACTCCAGAATTGACTTGTGTGTGGAAAAAAATGAAAAATCTTACTATTGTTTAGGGTTTCCTTTTTAAAACAAAATCAGCTAATTTTCTCACTGTCTGAAAGGTCAGAGGTCAATCAGATAGTGGCTCCCTCACAATATTGATTATCTAGTGCCTGACCAGATAATGGATCCAGGTCATTGAACAGATAATTAGGGAGGCAGATCTTTCAGATTACGCCAAAGGTCTAGTCTGATCCATTCAAGTCATCAACTAGATGAACTACATAAGGTTTAATTGTAGGTGAATTACTATGTGCACTTGTGCAAGTAAGACTGAAGTGGGGCTCATGAAGATTAGAGAGGATTAAACTATTTTAAACTTCTACGATAAAGCCTAGCTGATTCAGCAATTTAATATTTACTTTGTTTGAGGGGTACAAAATGTATCCAGTTTATTATACTCTGGTGTGCTTTACTATTGCTTGTACCTACCATATGCAGTGGATATAAAAAGTCTACACACCCCTGTTTAAATGCATTTTTTTGTGATGTTAAAGAACGAGACAAAGGTAAATCACGTCAGAACTTTTTCCACTTGTGAACTATAATTTGAACAATTCAATTGAAAAACAAACGGAAATCTTCAAGGGGAAAAATAGAAAATAAAAACCTGGTTGCATAAGTGTGCACACCCTCTTATAACTGGGGATGTGGCTGTGTTCAGAACTAACCAATCACATTCAAACTCATGTTAAATAGAAGTCATTACACACCTACCATTATTTAAGGTGACTGATTAATCACAAATAAAGTTCAGTGATTTTCCTGACATTTTCTTAGTTGCATCTCAAAGGAAAAGCCATGTTCACAGAGAGCTTCCAAAGCATCAGAGGGATCTCATAGTTGAAAGATATCAGTCAGGAGAAGGGTACAAAAGAATTTCCAAAGCATTAGATATACCACGAAACACAGTGAAGACAGTCATCATCAAGTGGAGAAAATATGGCACAACAGAGACAATACCAAGAACTGGACATCCCTCCAAAATTCATTAAAAGATGAGAAGAAAACTGGTCAGGGAGGCTGCCAGGAGGCCTACAGCAACATTAAAGCTATTTCTTACAAAGAAAAACATCCAAGCCTGGCTGAAATTAGCAAAAATCAAGTCTCCCAAAAGCAAGTGGGAAAATGTGTTATGATCTGATGAAACCAAGGTTGAGCTTTTTGGCCATAATTCCAAAAGTTATGTTTGGCGCAAAAGCAACACTTCACATCACCCAAAGAACATCATACCTACAGTGAAGCATGGTAGTGGCAGCATCATGCTTTGGGGCTGTTTTTCTTCAGCTGGAACCGGGGCCTTAGTCAGGGTGGAGGGAAGTATGAACAGTTCCAAATACCAGGCAATTTTGGCACAGAACCTTCAGGCGTCCGTTAGAAAGCTGAAGATGAAGTTTACCTTTCAGCACGACAATGACACAAAACACCCAGCCAAATCCACAAAAGCATGGTTTCACCAGAAGAAGATGAATGTTTTGGTATGGCCCAGCCAGAGCCCAGACCTGAATCCAACTGAACATCTGTTGAGTGATCTGGAAAGGGCTGTGCACAGGAGATGTCCTCGCAATCTGACAGAAGAGTGGGAAAATATTGCCAGGTCAAAATGGGCTATGCAAATACACTCATACCCAAAAAGATTGATTGCTGGAATAAAAAAAAGGTGGTTCAACAAAGTATTAGTTTAAGGGTGTGCACACTTATGCAACCAGGTTATTGTGAGTTTTGTTTTTTCTTCAAAGATTTAATTTATTGTAAAAAAAAATAATATATTTATCCTTGTCAAAAAAATTCACATCACAAATACCTGGCATTTTAACAGGGGTCTGTAGACTCTTTATATCCACTGAAGTTTCTCTCATAAACATAACCACATCAGAGATGTATCCGAGAAAGCTTAAAATGTGCTCAAAGAAATACAAAGGTTTTCATATTAAAAAACATTTGTATTGTTTATGGTTTTCCATTAAAAAATACAAAGATTTTCCCATTTGGAATGTAATGCCAATTCTCTTGTAAGTCTCAACACTTACAAGAGAACAAATAGAACTTTGTTTTGAAACGTTTTATCTTACCAAAAGACTAGTTCAGGTGGAAACTGCTGACTTACCAAGTTGTCAGCAGCTACATTTGCTGCTGACAACTTGGTTAAAGGGCCAATTGTCATTGTTTTGGTAATCAGTGTCTGGTTTGTCTAGGCAGTCTACCTAGCAGGCCACTTTCACCCAGTGACATGCATAGGAAAAGCGTCTACGCTCTCAATATTAGTATCCCCTGGGGATTGGTGATATGCCCTTTCCCTTTTCTCTCTATACACCAAGTCACTTTAAGTCATTTTATTTAAATTACCTTTCAAACCAGGAAACTTTAGGTCACTGGCCCAAAATTCTAGTCACTAGGTTATCTGCCTGATATTAATCATCATGTTTTTCCAAAATCTAACCTTAACCTTCATCACACTGTTAACTGTATAAATATTATTAACCAAACATTAAAACGGTCATTACTGCTATACAGCCGATTTTGGCACCAGTGTAAATCTAACTATGTCTTATTACTGGACTCACTGAAGCATGTTGCTCTTTAATTAGGTAGCTGCTAGTCTGATAGATGAGCTCAGGTCAGGGTTGGATAATAGTTTGGGGGGGTGTGGACTGTGGGAACCATACAGTTATTGGAAGAAAGTGGAGCAGCCATGTTGCGTGATAATGAACATAATGATTTATGATGTGGGTAGGCAGGAAAAACACCTGAGCACAATGGAAACCTCTCCCAATACACCCTTTTCCCATACCATGTTTTAGAGAGACATCAGTTAAGAACCTGTTTTAATTTCCAAGAGGACCTAGCTGAAGGCTTACAATTGCAAGAGGGCAGGTGAACACAGAGAGCTACATGAATGCAAAACATATAAATAAAGAAACACTATATACAAGGTAAATAAGCCTTCTCATCCGATTGCACACTGCGTACCGCAAGCCGCTCGTTTCATTCAGCATGTGCATGGATCCATAGAGCTAAGTGAAGGCTCAGGTCTAAGGGACTTTAAATCGTTCTAGTAATTTGCAATGGACAGCTGAAATGACTGACGTTTAAAAGAAGCATGGGATTTAGGAGTAGCCCGAGTGGGATCTAATCATATAGCATTGTTATTGTGAGTGTCGTTGTGAACTCAGTCCCGTTTAGAACTAATGTGTGTATGGGTTAAGCAAGCTGGGGTAGGTCATTGACGAATAGGAGGTGGTTAAAAGAAGGCATTTTGAATGTTGTTAAACTGTTGTAAAGTGGTCAGTACAATGTTCAGTGAGGGGCCAGTTGTATGCAGTATACTGTTGTTGACTTACCAACATTACTAATATATGCAGAGAAAATGGATACCACTAGGAATGGAACCTTGAGGAACTACCACAAATACAGCTGAGGTTTAAAACAGCGGGCTTTCAGATGATACTGCACAAGACTATTCAACCCATGGTTCTGTATTAATGAGATGACTGACTGACGTTACACTTTACCGCCATTTTTCAAAGACGACCGAAAATTACATTCCCAATTAGCCTAAACTAACTATCATGAATTGAAAACAAAACACTTCACTCAGTTAAAATTTGTCATTTTTCTAAAGAACTTGACCAGTGGTCAGATAACTCATATCTACAATGTTGTATGGGATGACTTGTTCGCATTTCCTACTCACTCTGAAAAGGGACAGTCATTTACCCTTGACTTTTCAAAACCTCATAATTTTCTACAAGTTAAATATAATCTTTTAAATGAATCATTTCCTTGATGGGTTTGGGTACTTCACTGTGAACAAAAATAACCATAATGTTTCTGAAATCATTGGAACATGTCTTCCTTCAAACCAGTTTTGTGAAACGAGGGGGAGTGTTTGTTGCAACTCTATTGTCCCTGGATTTGTAAACTGCTTTCTTATTGGATAATGAAGGCCATGGCAGCAGAAGTGTTCCACCAGGCCTCTTAATTTAGGTAATGAAAGTTTTGTAACCAGACAATCTGACCTTCCAATGACAGTTGATATTTTGTAGCTTTAATGAGGCAAAAATAGTTATTTGGGAGCCTATGCAAATCCCAGTGTTGAACATTTACCAATTATTACTGTAGTTATCCAATTAAAAATGTGTATTTTATAAAACAATATATTTAATAATGTAAACAGGAACATATTTCAATTTTCAGTGGAGATTACAATGGGACAAAAATAACTACAGCAAAGTTACTCCTTTAATTTAGAAACTGCCAGACCTACAAATCTATTCTTACATTATTTTAAATGAAACAAAGTGTTCCTTAGGCACCTATATACTTAGAGATTTACATGAAAACAACACTGAATGCAATCCAGCAATTTCCTGTGAAGATTGTGCAGTCATTGAACATTTTGGCTGGTGACTCAACCCACATACTGTAATAGATAGAGATTCACCACCAGTCAAATTACCAGATGTTCAACTGAAATGTGAATACAAGCTGTACTACTCACGTCCACACAAACATATACACACACCACATTTAGACATGTCTGCCCTTGTGCGAACACAAAAAGTTATTATTCATTTCAAAATCCTATTTTCCCTAACTTTTACCCTAGCCCAACATAACCAAACCCTTAACCCAGAAATAACAGTCAACGTGATCTTGTTATCAATCCAGGGATAATTAAACGTGAACACGCACACCAAAACACTGAATAACAAAATTACCCCTGGGTCACTGACCCTAAAACAAATAAAAATGAGTGTATCTAGCTTATTTATGCATATGATTTACATTGGAAGCCTCCTTGAGATCAGAAACCTGAGGGGAAAAAACGTGCAGGGCGTGTAGAATTGCAGAAACAAATGAAAACATTCCTCACCTAGTAAAACAAGGCAACACCATTTTTATATAAATAAATGGCTAAATGTACATACTACTATAGCAGGACATGTTTTTAAAACAATTTTTTCCACAATCCTCATATCAAAATGTGTATTAGATGAAAAGGCAAAAAGCAAATGTTCCTCTCTTTCTCGTGGCAAAAAAATAGCATTGCTGGAAATTAACTTTAGAACTGCAACAGTTTCTGTTCGCCACATGATGATATGTGCTCTAAATTTGAGGGAAAAAATCAAGGTCAGTGCTCCAGGACCCAGATAGTCCAGCTCTACACACACAGTGACACAGCAGCTGTGGTAATTCATGTCAAACATTGGCCGTCTGGAGTAGACAAACTCAGAGAGGGGAACATAAGGTATTTTAAGTCAGAGTGAGGCCTGCTTGGCTATGAGGAATAAGTACAGACGCCTGAACCAGGTAGCCTCATTTCAATGAACTTATAACACCCCAATCCATAATGTCTGCATCTAATTTTCTGACCAATTTACGCCTTTTCATTATCAAAGAAGACTATAAGAAAAAAAACACGGTTTTGAGATGTTTGGCAGGTCTTCTCAGTTACATACAGAAAATCATATCAAAACCTTGGCATTTTGATGATTCTCCTAAAACAGACAAAAAAAACAATGTCCCACATGCACCTGGAACTCGAAAGCCATAAAAAGCTCAACTTTGATGCTGAAGTTGAAATACAACAGGCACTTGACAACAGTTGTTAATCAGCTAATGAAATGCTCACAGTTACACAAGCACACTTTGGAAGTAGAAGCGGACATAAATTCTCTGCTGTGACAGCCAAAAAGAGTGAGGGAGGAGCTCGGTGCTTGGTACCAGGCACTCGCAGGCCAAAGAGGTTGACGCATCGTATGAATGGCGAAACACTCTACCAGCCATTTCCCCTCACTGCCCTATTTTAAGATCCTTATCCTGCTGAATGTAATAAAGCAGAACTCTGCTTGATCCACACTGTGCCACTAGATGAAATATCTGACAGACAGGCTCTCCAGGAATTAAGGGCTGGCCACAAGTTCTGCAAACTCTCATGATCTGAAATATGTTCCTGTGATGAAACGGGAAACATTTTTCAGAAGAAAAACAGTGACCCTCGGTCCGATTGCTGTTATACCAGTTTAAAACCCATTTCAACACTGAAATTAATTACAGCAGCCTACATCAAAGTTTAAAGCCTGTGAAAACTTTTGGTGCACTGTCGGTTGAGTAAAGTGATAACAGTTAACCCAAAGACCTAGTATCCAATACAGGATCGTATTGGTTTAATGCGATGGGGGGGCCCAGACACCACTGTTGTTTTGGAATGGACAGGGCATACTTGGCTTCACTCTTAATCTGGAGATGTGTGGACTTACAACCTAATAGCTTGTAACCTGATCCTGCTTTTAAGGTCAGCTGCATCTCCAGTTACTCTTAACCCCCGTACCTCAATCACTCCAGGGGAAAGTGGCATGTCACTAGTGCTGACAAAACAGTATCCCACTTGATATACAGGCCCTGGTGCCATTTCACTGGGTCAGTGGGAGGGCTGTGATGTGCCCCACTCGATGCTCAGCATTGTTTCCGGTGTTAACTCTGGGTTAAACCGCGGTGGTCTGAACAGGGAGGTAACTCAGCCAGATAACCTCGGTCCGAGGATCATGTCCACCACTGTAACTCTCAGCAGAGACATACTGGCACTAAACCAGGGAACAGACTGATCCCTGGACAAAAAGGGGAGAACGGATGGTATGGACTGACCCTTGGCCACGGCAGTGACTAGGATCTAATGGATGTGACTGAAATTTTTTGTTCTTCAATTAGGGAATCGTTTAAAAAAAAGAAGCTTGTGATGGAAAATCTGTGTTTAGTTTTGTGACAGAGGGACAGTCTGAGACACTGTCACATGCACTGCTGCTGACTGGGTTGGAATTAATCCTGCTGCTCTTTCGGCGAAAACATTTGCCCACTATCTTTCCCCACAGTCCTCATCAATTTGGCATGAATGAATTAAACAAATGTATTTCAAAACGAATCGATTCTTAATTAGAAAGAGATTCTCATAACCATACATACAGTGGATGCAAAAAGTCTACACAACCCTGTTAAAATGCCAGGTGTTTGTGAGGTAAAAATATTAGATAAACCATGTCAATTTTCTCCACCTTTAATGTGCCCTATTACATGAACAATTCATTTGAAAAACCACCTGAAATGTTTTTAAGTGGAAAATAAAAAAACTCACAATAACCTGGTTGCATAAGTGTAAACACCCTTTAACTAATACTTTGTTGAAGCACCTTTTGATTTTATTACAGCACTCAGGCTTTTTGGGTAGGAGTCTATTAGCATGGTACATCTGACGTTGTTATTATCTTCCTGGGAATATTCATAAGCAATTGCTAGCAAGACTGAAGATTAACTTTTCCATGCCAGAAAAAATTGCAATATAATTTAATACAGTTTTAGTTAAGGCTTACTATAACATAACTACTGTGTGTTGTAGCCAGCAAATGTGTTTGAAGATAATGTCTGAATCTCGAATTGCATACTTGCATACTTTACTGTGACCCAGATTAGTATGCGTAGGTCTCAAACCATAGTACGCTGATTAGATTAGAAGATTCGTAGGTCTCAAACCATGGTACGCTGAAAAGAGTTTGCTAAAAGTATGTATCTGTGCATGCTTTTTGGGGTAATATAGACCACAATTGCTTGCGTTGTAAAAGAGAAGGGTTTTCTACAATTCTCTAGTCTTTTCACTTGACGAAACAGTATGGCAAGTCGTTTTATATATTGATAGTTATCTATGTTGTTCACAAATGCAAGAAAAACGATTGTACTATTAAATTAAATTCAAACTTGACGTGGTGTTAATGCGTCATAAAATGATCTAATGTTGAGAGGCAATTTTGTGTCTCCATCGGTACAAATGCTGGCATACTAGGTTTACTATACACTAAACAGTTGTACTTCATCCTAATACGCGAAATATGTACTTGTAGTATGTAGTTTGCGATTTGAGATTCAGTCAATGATGGTCCATTTAGAGTACGGCCCCTTTAACAAGATTACCCGGAAGTGCATCATGTTTGCCGGTAGTTTGGCATATTCTTTTCCGGTTGTCTCAGGGGTGCTGCGAGCGTGGATTTTATGTAGGCTCGTTAATACGTTATAAAAATGAGTGTCCCAGCATTTATCGACATAACTGAAGAGGACCAGGTATGGTTAAAGTGTTTTAACTATTAGTGAATAATAAATCACCACACTCATGTCGATGTATACGACAAGGTTTTACATGAAAAATAACATTAGCATGCTAAATACAGCCATATGATTGTCAATGCACTAGTTAGCCTAACTGTTTTTAGCAGGCTAACATTACAGCTGGTATCATTTTCATGGAACAAATAGAGACAGTTATTCTACTTGGGAGAAATATTATATCCTTTGATTTTTATTTACATCATATAATATATTGACAGCTGAAGCGTTGTTTTTCACTTTTGTGAAATGTTTACGTTTTAGTTATCTAAACGAAAAGTTGTCCATGTTACGTTGAAATCCATGTAACATTTGTTAGTAGGATTTAATTTACAGATTTACTGCCAGTTTTAACGATTTGAAAGGAAACGGTGTATTTTGTACATTTATATTAATATGTAACATTTATAGTTATCCGATTACTACCTTTAAGCAACGTTTTAGTTCTACGCGGTAATTCGCTTTATCACTGTGTCTGCAATGCGTTTATACTATCGTCTAATAACGTGTTGTTGCTGTTGACAGGCCTCAGAGCTCAGAGCCTACCTAAAAGCCAAGGGAGCAGAGATCTCAGAAGAGAACTCTGAAGGCGGTCTCCATTTGGACCTGGCTCAGATCATCGAGGCCTCTGATGTCTGCCTCAAGGATGACGACAAAGGTGAATGTGACAGCAGAAAAACACCTGCATATAGTTAGTGGAACACCGGATAAGACTACTGAGGAAATACAGAGATGACGTAGACATCATAATAATTTAGTAAATTTCCAGAACGGAGTAGCCTACAATGTCGACCCTACACACCTATCCACTGAGGGGGAGAACTCTGCAGGAGTGTCTTGCCTTGCAACCATATAATTTATTTCTGAAAAGAAATTGTAGACTATAGAAACAAAATCTAGAGCCCACATGTAGAAGTTGCTTAAAACAAAACGCTAATTATGTGGTCCGTTGTCTTTTTGCATCTCGGCCAGCTGAATCACTTTGTTCACACACCAGGTTGATTCTAAATGTGAAAGGTTCATAGGAAAACTTTTCAGAGTCTGCTGAAAATGTTTCTGACCTAATTGACTGTCCTTTGTGTGTAGTACGGATCACTCCAAATTATTTTTTTGAAATCAAGAACAGTGGCTGGTGGATAGGACTGATCTATGCTGGAATTGCCCACGGCATCGACAAATGCACGTGTCTGTCTGGCCTGTCAGCATTCACATGAACTCTCCTTATTTCCTGTCTTTCTTCTATTGGTCAGCCCCTCCTCCTCCTCCCTTCATCAGTCCACATCTCATACCAAAACCCGTCCTCGCTACCCGCTCTGCCTCC
>JACXGJ010002467.1:0-65217 GCA_016801105.1 Esox niger | reverse complement strand
GATATATCAGACCAGTCCACCCTTATGATATATCAGACCAGTCCACTCTTATGATACATCAGACCAGTCCACCCTCATGATATATCAGACCAGTCCACTCTTATGATATATCAGACCAGTCCACCCTCATGATATATCAGACCAGTCCACCCTCATGATACATCAGACCAGTCCACCCTCATGATACGTCACACCAGTCCATCCTTATGATATGTCAGCCTCGACCTGTCACTTAGGGAGTTACACAAGGCTCTATTTTAGGCCCCAATCTTTATCCAATTCACATAAGTAACACAGCACAGGGACTAGGAAGATCTCTCATCCACTTATATGCAGATGATACAATGTTTTATTCCCTGAATTTGTCTTAGGTGCTTTGCAACAAAGTTTTCTTAGTACCCACCATGCTTCCCCTGCCTTGAACCTTGTTCTAAACATCTCTAAAACAAAGGTAATGTGGTTTTGTAGGAAGAATAGCCCTTCTTTCCTTGTTGCGATTATTACAGCTGTGGGCGTGGAGCTTAAGAAACGTAATATAGTTTTCAGAATTCTCTTCATAGTTGCAAAACTTTAGGGGGCTCTCTCGAGCTATCAATATTGTCAGGTTTACACAAAATCTAGGGGCTCAAGTCATCTTCGATATGTCCCGGAAAATGTAGTGTAATGTAAATATACCCTTATTGGGACTATAATTCGTTTTTCATCAGGACAATGACCTAAAAAATTCCTCCAAGCTGTGTTAAGGCTATTAGACAAAGGAGAGTGATGGGGTTGCATCAGCTGACCTTGCCCCCTGATCATCAGATCTCAAACCCACTGAGATGGTTTTGGATGAGATGGACCGCAGAGTGAAGGAAAAGCAACCAACAAGTGTTCAGCATATGTCAGGCATATCTCATGAACAACAAGAAAAAGTGTGGCTACTTCGAAGAATCTAAAGTATCCATGTATTTAAATTTGTTGTACACTTTTTTTGGTTACAGCATGATTCGGTGGTTGACTTGTATCTGGACAGTACGTAAAAATATTTACAAGCAGTGTAAATGAAAAATAAATACATGTAAACTCTACCAAATACAATAAATATACAACGTTCCGTTTCTCCACTATAATGAATTAACCAATTAACAAACGACATGCGGGCGGATAAATATCATAACGTTGTAGCTGCTGTCAACAATTCTTTAGAAATAGAAAATGGGCATGCGTGTGCACCTAACTGTAAGCCATAAACCGGAGAGATAAATCCAATGAAATTATAATAAAACAATTAACAGATCTAATAAATAAGATAAATAAAATAAAAAACAGCATTTTGTTTGCTTGACAGTAAACAGACATTAAACAGGCTAAAATAAAAAACCGTTAGGTATGAAAAACGTTCGCTATTGTAATGATTTCCTAGTTAGCGAGATAAAAGTAAAATACTTACCCACTTGGCAAGCTCAGCTAAATTTGATGAATTGAAGTATGAGATGAAAGTTGGATTATAGGCAATTGCTTGGTCGAACAACGTTAATTAAAAATGTAAACAATGTCAGCTAGCCAGCCAGTGCTTGAGACTCTTGTCTAGGTAGAGTTGTTGATGTTGTCAGATTACGCAACTCAGTTTAAGGTACAACTAAAACGACTAACTAGAAGAAAAAAAAACATGTATATTATCTATGCCATTGCTATTTTGTATGGTAAAGCTTGCTTAGCTACAATTCCTTTGTAGGTTCATCCGACGTTAGCAAGCAAGATAAAAACAAATGTACGAGAGGCTTTGTTACTGGGAACTAATATTTGAAGCCGTTTCCAAGAGGAATTATTTAGAAGATACACATTAAACAGGACGTGATGTTCGAATTACAACGACGTTCTTATCAAAGTCCACGTTTGTATAGAAACTATTCAAGAGTATGTAATGTCATTGGTATTTAAGTAAAAACGGACTCCACAGGCCATACTATACAAACTACCAAAGACCTAACTATACTGTTAAAATACAGAAACCGAAATCCTAAACCCGTTCTCAGATTGGTCCCTATAAACTTGCTTTCCAAATGAATGTTAAAAATGACAAATGTAAGAGCATAGTTTATGTTGATGTTATTTAACTGTATTTTAAACGTGTATGTCATTTAAAAAACGTTTTTTATTTTAATTCTTCAATTTATTACGGTCGTATGACGTCATCCCAAAATGTAGATCTGATCCTGTACATGTATTCAACATGGTACATACATTAACGCCTTAATGTATGTAATATATTTCTCAAAACTACATCTTCAACATTAAGCCCATTGGTCAGAACTGCCCGACTGTGTGTTTTCATGCACTTTTAATATTGCATTGTCATTGCGCACTCCCCAATAAACCTCGGGTGTATTCATTCCGCAAAAAAAGAAATACATGTTTTTTAGTTTAAACGTTTGGTAAAAACAGGACGAAAATTTAGTGACCTACCTGCTTTTGTCCAATAAAACTTTTTACTAAACGTTATCAACTAAAAACGTTGGCGGAATGAATACACCCCTCATGTCCCAGCACGTTGCGGACCATTATCTTCGCACCAAGCAAGCATAGAGAAACAAACATGGCTGATACGGAGGGAGCCGAGGAGACTTCTCCAGGCATTGTGCAGGAAATTTTCACATCTCCATTGAATTTAAGCCTTCTTGGTCTTTGCATATTTCTTTTGTACAAAATCTTCCGCGGAGACAAGACTGCGGATTTGGGCGAGGTTGAGGAACCGTTGCCCAAACTCAAAAAAAGAGATTTTACGTTAGCGGAGCTTCAACAGTACGATGGGCTGCAAAATCCAAGAATTCTAATGGCTGTAAATTCTAAGGTGTTTGATGTTACCAGAGGGAAGAAATTCTACGGGCCAGGTAAAATAATTTGTAGGGTATATGTGTTCATGTGCTTTTTATGTCGAGCAAGGACCTGGCTGTTTCTGCGTGAAACCGTAGGTTTGCCAAAGTGTGACAAACTGTCATGCTGCTCAGTCAACTTTATTTCTAAGTGTGTTACTTTGTGTTCATTGAAGATGTGCATTATTTATTTATTTACATTTTTTACATTATAACTACTACAATTCTAAAACGCCACACCCCTTTCATGAATCATCCATGATCGAATTTCACAACACGCGAGCTGGCGTGTTCATCGGTTGGCACCATAACCTCTCACCGAATAGACTGAACCTGCACAGTCACGCAAGCCCTTCTGAGGCACACTTTTTGAACTCTGCAGCCTTTTATTATCTTCTCAGTCTATCTATGATGTGTTCTCAGTCTGTCATGTAACTTAAAAAAATATGGTTTCAGGCAGGTACATTTAATTCAGCAACTCTATTGATATATAAGCTCTTATTCCAAGTTTGTTAACAAGCAAATATGGGCTAAGCACAGTGACATGGTTTTTGAGAAAATGTCTATTGACAAACACATTAGGTTTTAGTAAAATTTACTTTGCTGAATTTCAAATCAATCTCTGTGTCTATGTTTACAAGAGGGTCCCTATGGAGTGTTTGCTGGTAAAGATGCATCCAGGGGACTTGCCACATTCTGTCTGGAAAAGGAAGCCCTGAAAGATCACCATGATGACCTCTCGGACCTCAATGCCATGCAACAGGAAAGCCTCAATGAATGGGAAACCCAGTTCACCCGTGAGTTTGGTACAAGTTCTCTACCAAACACAGGTCTACAACTGAATTCTGTAATTTCATTCTGTACCTCAAGTGAACTTGACCTTTTTTGGTGAACGTTATACATACACTCTTCAAAAGAACAAGTTGTGGATGCATCAAGAAAGAGTAATGTTTCTCAGGTCATAACTAGTTATTAGTCTGTTTTTGCTTCAGTCAACTCCTGTGTCCCTGTGTTGTATAGCTTACAACGACATAAGTGTGTGTCAAATCTCATACAATAATGTCAAGACCTGACACTACTTTGCATCAAAATTAATCTGTTTACTACAGTTGTATCTACATTACATGCTGTCATTTTAAAGCCACACATGCTAGTCCTTCTGGGCCAAGGCTATTCTCCACCAAGTACCCTTGAGACTGATACTGGTGTTGTGTCTGGCATTGGTTTCTGAGGCTGCATTTAAGCAGGCTGGTTTGACTCTCTAAAAAAAATCTGATGTGATGTTTTTTCTTTGCTTAAATACCAATCAGTGGGGGAAAAAGATTGGAAGGCCTCTGTAAACAGCATGAGGGACTTAATCTCATTTTCTACTTTTCGCCCTTTACAGAAAAGTATGACTATATCGGCAAACTCCTTAAGCCTGGAGAGGAACCCACCGAGTACACCGATGATGAGGAGGTCAAGGACAAAAAGAAGGACTAAAACTCAAATACACAAGGGAAATTCAGATGCCTTAATTTGGGGATAAAGTGATGTGCATTGCCTTGTGTTGCAGCCACTGGGCCAAATGCTTTCTGTTGTATGGTTTCTGTATTATCTCAATGTCATGGACCATCACCTCTTCTGCTAATTACATATGCCAGAGACCTTAACTTTCCAAATCCTATTGGATGTTAGGGTTGGTAAACAATACTTACTGTAAAACTGAAATGTATACAGTTATACCCATTTTACTATTAATATAGATGCTGTTCAGGCATTTCTGTAGCTGGTTAGAACCATATTTTTTGTAGTCCTGAGATGACCACAATTTAAAAAACTGATATCATTCCATCAAAAATATTTTTTGGGGTGTGTTTTGGATCTGTTGTATGGGCATCCATTCAAATTTCTATTTAAGATTTGCATTATCCATCACAAAACATTGAAATTCACAATAGTCACTCTGACCTGCAGTGTTTCTGTGTGTAATATATTATATCTAGCATTAATTTTCTTTATAATAACACAGTTTAATATTTTCACGCTACTAGTGTGTGGATTTCACTGGATGAAGTATATTTTTATTCATATTGTAGCACCATTGTTTAATAATGTAAAGGGAACAAAGGATACTTCTACCCATTATGAATTACATGGCAAATACCCCCAGGAATGGGCCAGTGCCAGGCTAGGTAAAGACACAGGGGATCACTAACATTTCCTTATATGTGAATGTCAGGTCAGGGGTCTCTGACTACTGACTGTTATCTTTGGACCCACACATTTGTAGAAAGCTGTAGTCTGTATAATCGCCAGGAATATTGCTTAGTGTTTATTTAGCAAAAAATACTCTCTTTCTAGCCTTTTTGACCAAAATAATCTAGTTGCCTGTCCTTTTCATAGTTTGTTTAAAAATAAGATTGATATTTTGATATAACTATATATACCCAAATGGATGGTCATTTTATGTACTGTCTGTGACTTGGTTCTGAATATTAGGTCATGGCATGATATAATCAGGACACTACTGATCAAAAGGTGTTTGCAATTTGTGATAGATTTTAATTGGTTTTATGTGAGCTAGTACTTGACCATAGCTGGAGACAAGTCTCTTTATGTCCAGAAAAATATAGTTCTCGGAGTTTCAATTTACATACTTTTTGTGTAATAATTTGTGACCTGCTCCAAAAAAGGTCTAAAATCAATTTGACAAACAAATTAGTATTAATACAAAACAATATGTCTTCAAAAGTTACAAGATTAAAGATTCTGCTTTAATTTTAGGGTATTTGTGTACACACTGGTTTCAAAATTTATACTGAACAAAAATATGAAAGCAACATTGGTCCCTTGTTTTGAGTTGAAATAAAATATCCTTTGAAATATTCCACACAAGTTCATTTCTCAATTGTTGCATTTCTCGGTTGTCTTGCACAAATCTGTTTACATTCATGTAATGAGGATTTCACCCGTGCCAAGATAATCCCTTCAACTAACAGGTGTGACGTATCAAGTAGCTGTATAAACAGCAGGACAGGCTCACCTGGTATTGGGGACAGTAACAGGCTTATCTGGAACGTACATTGTCACACAACGCCACAGCCGTATTACATTTTGAGGGACAGTGCAGTTGGCATATTTTCCGCAGGAACGTCCAACAGAGGTTTTGCCAGATAACTTAGTGTTAATATTTCTACCATAAACCTCCAATGTCTCTCACCGGCCTTAAAAATATGGACTGCATGTATCCAGTCCAGGCCAGAACCTTAAAATATGGCTGCATTTGGCACCAGCCAACTTGTTAGATGAAGAAACTTCAGAAACTGTCTCAGAGGAGCTCATCTGTGTGCTCATCCTCACCAGGTGTTTGTTCTGACTAGTTCAACTTGGTCAACTACTTAAGCGGGCAAATGCTTATTGTTAATAGATTATGAATGAATTCTGGTTTCAAATGTACAGGGTATTGGGTTGAGTACCCAAATGCAATGACATTTAATCAAGGGCTATTTTAATGCGCAGAGATACTCGCATGAGATCCTGAAGCCCATTGTCAACCATTATCACTATGTATCAGTATGATAATGCACAAAACAATGTCACAAGCATCTGTACACAATTTCTGCAAGCTCAGAATGTCCTGATTCTTCCGTGGCCTGTATACGTATTGAGCCAAATTGAGCTCAAATGCGTTGACTGTAAGAAAATAAAAACATAACTAAAATATTTCATAGAATGATATAACCAAATTCTGCTAATTAAAATAGCCTGATGAGTTTCAGAAGATCTTTGTTTTGGACATTTTGGACCTGTATTTGAACCCACAATTGCTGATACTCAACTACTCTAAAGAAGGCTTGTTTAATTCTTTAATCAGCACAACTGTTTTCAGCTGTGAAAACATAATGGCAAAATGGTTTTCTAATGATCAATTAGCCCTATAAAATGATAAACTTGAATTAGCAAACACAATGTTCCATTGGAACACAGGAGTGATGGTTGCTGATACGGGCCTATGTAGACATTCCATTCATAAAATCTGACATTTCCAGATACATTAGTCATTTACAACATTAACAATGTCTACACTGTATTTCTGATCAATTTGATGCTATTTTAATGGACATGAAGATAGTTTTTCTTTCTAAAACAAAAACATTTCTAAGTGATCCCAAACTTTTTAATAGTAGAGTATGCCCTCTGACATTTCAATGCCATTTCTTAGTTAGAGATCCACTAACACGTGTGTTGTGTTCTCTCAGAGATATACCTATTTTCTTCAAAATGGCTTCTGTATATACTTTTTACAAATATTTGTCTTATTCCAGTGCTGTCACTTCAGATTTTTATTTTATTTTTATAGATTCACGTTCAGGTGACCGATAACTCTAAAACCCTTTGTATTTTAGTCATGTGCCTTTGTCTAGAATATACCCATAGATTTGGCATTTAGAATTTCCCTGATTTTCCCTGAATTTATTCTATGAAATTATATTTTAATAAATGACCATCCATATGAGTTGGAGATCTTTTAACAGTATACAGTATATTTGAATCACATAATATACATATGTATATTGTAATGTATGATACATTTGTATTGTTACTTTAGAAACATGTATGAAGTATAAATTGTTACTGTGAGTTGCTGTTCGACATCTTTTATTCCTAGATTATATGCTCTATACCTGTTTTGTACTCCAAATTGTATTCATTATTAATTGGAAACTATTTCAAATTTATTTTCTTAATGAGTTTCTACAAACCTTTAAGGAAATGCAGTTACAAAGACTTAATACTTTTTTATGTTCTGTTGTGTTTCTATTGTTTTCGAATTAGAACTCATTCCAGATAAGATGGCTACTAAAACGTATTTATGACAGTATTACTCACCCGTTTCTCAAACTTTCGTCTACCGTTGGTTGTTGATGCAGGTAACTAATTATTGGGATGGTTATAAAAAGTATGTCAGAAGTGGGATTTGAACCCACGCCTCCATTCGGAGACCAGAAACCCCGTTCAATCGGAAGGATCAAATCCTTGAGTCTGGCGCCTTAGACCACTCGGCCATCCTGACAGTGATATCATACATAAGAAATCAACAACTTTTGTACTATAGAATATATATATATTTAATATTAAATTGCGTATTCATACTTAGAAAGTGTTAGTCCCCGCGGTCATAAAAAGGATCAGAATGGCGACAGAAAAGAATTAACAAATGCTTTACACATTTAGCTCATATATAAAAAAGCAAATGCGCATTGTCGTGTGACGAGCTTTTACGCGTTTCCTGTATATCCGGTGAACGTTCTTCCATTTTGTTCTTCAAGGGTATCTACGTGATTGAATCTAGCCAACATGTTTCGGTTTGCTAAAGCAGCTCTTAACCTCTCCGGTAAAAGACATTTGATAATATTTTTTTGTAAAAACAGGTGTAGGTGTTTTCGTTTATTTGATGAAATGACTGCTGCTCCATTTGGCTTGCGTTTGTATTGTTGACTGAGGGAAAGTCGTAGCCTTGCTAGTTAGCTAACTACAGTGCGGTGTTTTTACATTGGTTTGGTGTTTTCTTAATATTCTTTATGAAACGTGCAATTCTTAATATTCTTTATGGAACGTGCATTGTCAACATTTAGACTTTGCAGTCGTTAGTCCAGCCGCATTCTTATGGTAAATTACATGTCAGTGCCTAGTGCGTTAACTAACGTAACATTTATCATGTATACATTTTATTAGTATAACAATGATATAATTTCTAATAAAGTATACGGATAAATTGTCTTTTTAATTGAACACTAATATTACTTAGGTAATGTTGTTGTATTACCGATCGTTGTCGGTTGGAGACGTTATTTTGACTTTGACCCTTTTACATATCTGTGTTTACCATTAATTAAGACTCAAGGATGCTGAAAAACTCACTTAAATGTGTCCTTCCCTTAAATTGTAATTAAAATGTTTAATTATATTTATTGCAGGACAAGGTGCCCGTCAAGTTCGGTTCAGTTCTTCTGAGGCCGCCGACTTCCATTCGAAGTATGGTACTGGATTATTGGTTGGCGGATTTGCGTTCTGTGCATCTGTGTGGGCATTTGTAAGTGTAGTTAAACCTCAGTTTCTTTTAGGCCCGTAACAGTGTGCCATTTAGAACAATGTATAACGTGTAGCCTGCTGGGATCTTCTGGTGACCCTAAAATATTTTGGCTGTTCAGTGATTTTGCTACAGCTAAATGCTGCTCCCCGCCACACCGTATATCAATTTAATCATTTAATATCTTTTGTTATTCCGCTTGCTGTGTACTTACCTACATTTACACCCAGAACTAGTGTCAGTTTCAGTGTGATTTTTAACGGTTTTCCTAATTTTCAGGTAATAACACAAACCGGCATCACATGGAATCTATCCCCGGTGGGTAAGGTCCAGCCCAAACCCTGGAGGGAGGAAGAAGAGTAACTGATTCACTGCTCTTTTTTTCCTCTGTGGAAAATCAACCTCAGCAGACCAATGTCCTTATCCCAGATATTTCTATAAGCATTCTGGTTGTACAGATGTATACCCACTTTGTCAGCTTGTTGCCATTCTGTCATTACCAATGTTAACAATAAATGAAGTGTAAACCAATCATTGACTTATCTTTTTACCTTAGCAGTCAGTTACTTTTTGCAGCTTTTACTTTTGGTTCAGCTGTTAGAATACTTTGGTAACAACCAAGACTGATTTGGGTCATCCCCATCTATATATATATTTTCCAACCTGCACTGCAACAAGACTTGCAGGACAATTTTTCCTGTCTCGTATAACGAGAAATAGCTTCTAGTGTCAATGATTTCACCAGGACATATCAGTCCATGTTGTAAAGAAATGCCTGAATACCTTCATAGCTCCCACTACATAGTTGTCAGGTGCCACGTCACAAGAATTCCACTGTGCAGTATGATGCAGTGTTGTTCTGGGCATCTGACAAATAAACCCTGAAACTTTGGCAAGAAGTTCCGGATAAATATCAGCATATAAATAGGTTACAAAGTAATCTGTAAGGCTCTCTGGATGCACTGAAATTGTCAATTACATATTTCCCAAATGGAGTAAGTTAAGGTGAAAAGTGAATCTCAGGAATTCCCAAATAACACTATAGTAATGTCCAGGGCTCTGAAAGTCCCCTTTGGGATCAGTGGAAATGAGTTCACCATCAGACACTGCAAAATTGAGATTCATGGCAGAAACTATGAACTTGAATGCTCTCATGCTAAATATGTTTTGGAAAAATGTATTTCAAGTTCTCACAAAAAAAACTGATATTTGAATTATTTTGCCTATGGGTTAAATATGGAAACTGCAGTCCATAGTAATGTCTGGCTATCTGTGAGCTGAAGCAGAAGTGCAGCTGGGTCATGCAGTTAGACAATTGTCTGAGACAAAAGTATGTCTACATCAAATTGTTGAAAAACATTTGAAGTTATGTAATAACCTTGTTAAAGCAGACAAAAGATTTGTTTCATCTGCTTGTCTTGGTGCACGACTAATCAATAGTTAGTTTTTGTTTGCAATTATTGCTAATAAAATTGCATAAAGGCAGAAAATCTGATTTAACAAATCCTACATATTATAGAATGAAAAGGGTTATTCTACTGGTAGTAGTTGAAGACCAGTACCAGCTCCAATGTTAATTCTTAGGACATGTTTCATAGTGTATTTTAGTAAGACTCCACGAGTGATGGTGAAGAGATCCATGCATTTAGTTTTAACCTTCTGACAGTTTACTTGACGCAATCTCCCGTGGGCAGAGATGATATCACACAGCAAATTACACAAACTTGATGTAACCATGAGAGGGTGCTGTTGCTTCAGTTTCAGTTTTATACATGTATGTTGTGGTTGCCTGAAGGAAAATGCTTAGAGCCAATGCTCCCCTACTGCATTCATAACAGTTTATATTTGTCACTAACATGCATCCTTTGTCTGTTTACACATAAACTCTGATCACTATCAGATCACAATGCGTATTTTATTTGGCTACACACACCTTAAAATGTGTTCACAATCAGAATACGGAAAAGATTTGGGCAAAGGCTGCATGTTTGAACAGGCTTAGTGAGTAGAAAAATCACATTAAATATGTAAACATGTTCAAAAATCACAATGTTATTTATCCCTTGGAATTTGTTCCAAAACAGTTTGTTTTGGTATTTCACCAGAGAGTTGTTCCCGCATGTGAACAACACACCATTTTGATATTTTAAAAATGGGTAATTTACCCAGTTAATATGACTGAAGTGGAATGCTATAAGGCACCAAATGATTATATTTAACCTGATTCAGATATTATTTGTCATAAAAGTCATGATTGTGTGCAATCCCATTTCAATAAAAATGGTGACGCAGTGTGAAATGGAAATAAAAAGAGAATACAAAGATCTGTAAATCATTTAAACCACTATGTTCAATAGAAAATTGTACAAAGACAACATATCAAATTATGAAACTGAAATATGTTATTGTTCCTTGAAAGATATATGCCTATTTTGAAATGGATGCCAGCAACAACAAAAAAAGCTGGGACAGGTTGTGTAATGCAAAAAAACTGGTGGAACATCTTTCAAATATTTAAGTAAATTGGTAACAGGTCAGTAAAATGATTGGGTATAATGAACATCCCGTGAGAGAATGAGTCTTTCAGAAGTAAAAATGGGATGGGGTTCACAACCCTGTGAAAGAGTGTGCAGGCAAATACTCCAACAATTTAAGAAAATAATGTTCCTTAACGTAAAATTGCAAAGGGTTTTGCGATTTCATCATACACCGTGAATAATATCATTAAAAGTCCCGACTGTTTTGGTAAAAGGGTTGTAAACCACATATGTATTTGTCCTATTCAAGTTCTCACACGAAATACATCCTAAATTAAATACTTAATTGTCAATGAGGTTCATAAATTTTTATTTCATAGTCATCCAGTTTATTATTTGAAAACATCCATTCATTAAATTAGTGCACCCTTAATAACTCCACTCCTGACCCCAGTGTATGCCGACGTTGAATGTGTTTATCAATCCGCTAGCCTTTACGTAGAAGTCTCCATAGAGGGCATTCCGAGCAAGTGTGTAGGACAGGGGTTGGATTGGGATCGCATTTGCATAGGTTTTGGATTTAGATTCACACGTTGTCCATTAGGTTCCTCTGGTCTGGGCCGGATAATGCTACCTCTGATAGACACCGGCCAAA
The DNA here is from genome assembly GCA_016801105.1 of Esox niger. Classification (NCBI taxonomy): domain Eukaryota; kingdom Metazoa; phylum Chordata; class Actinopteri; order Esociformes; family Esocidae; genus Esox; species Esox niger. The sequence goes on along the minus strand of JACXGJ010002467.1, from coordinate 53,157 downwards.
ACCAATTGTAGTATTAATGCGTCTGGTACTACGCTGGGGGTGTATTCGTTCAGCAAAAAAAACGTTAATTTGAAAAACGTTTTGCAGAAATGTTTCGCCAAAGCGAATCGTTCTGTTGGCTTCTATTCCAAAACGCTTTGTTGAATAAATACACTCTGACGTAGGCGTTGGTCTCGTTCACGCTCTTAACAAACCAGTGATGGAGGCTTTAAGTCCCGCCCGCAAGAAGCGCCTCATAGCTTCTTAAAGGTCATTTCCATTCGGGAACTACTCACCAGTCGAGTAAGGTATAGGCAGCAACGTGAAACACAGTGAAGCAGGTGCAAATCGTTATCCGAAAATGTCGCTGTCAAATAAACTTACCCTGGACAAGGTGGACGTGAAGGGAAAGCGGGTGATCATGAGGTGAGCTATGGTTCATGGATAGCATACTGAGCTAGAAAAGACATAGGGGAAATGAGGTTGCCATTGCTTGCAACCATTTTAGCAGTGTGATTTTTATGACAAGATAGTTGGGCAGATGCTTTATATCGCTGAAAATATTCACAATACATTAGTATCTAAGAACAGCACTGGAATGAATTTCCGTTATGTATAGGTTTGTATTTGAGTAGGACGCATGAACGGGCTAGTAAATGATGCAGTAACGCACTGCTAACCTGGTGATGGAACACAGGAAGTTGAACCAGACAGTTACGTGACATAAGAGCCGTACAGAATGGTTGCGAGCATCCCTAAAAATGTATAAGTTAAATTTCATTTGCAACAAATGTATCTCATACATTCATATTGGATGATGTCAGATCGTCAGATTTATAGTTAAGCCTAACGATATAGCTCTGAGCACAGTATGTAGCCTACTGTTTTACGTTAATGTTACTGTACTGTATTATATTTAAGTCTCTTATATCTTTTAATATAACATCGTATAAAATGAACTCGACCATCTTTGCAAGCTATTGTATTGTTTGGATATATGGTAGAGGTGCTTGAGTCCACTGAAACGACAGACACATACGTTCGGCCATCCTGATCTCCCCAACTCCATGCACCTATGACATATGCATTGGATGCGTTATGCCTTCGTAAAGGTCGAATTCAACCTCAAATTAGAACAATTTAATTTAAGTGGGTATGAGGTAAACTTGTTATTCTATAACGATGATTGCGCATGTCGTAAATGCAGATTTGTCAATTTTCCATTGTGCTTCTATGAAGCAGCATGTGGCTGACTCATGTCTTAATAGTTTCTATGGAATCTGCTGTGGTACAGGCTTGTAAGTATGTTTTGGGAAACAAGTAGGTAGTGACCGTTTTGGTTTGTGAGTTGCTTTATCCATTTTTATTTATTTTATAGCCTGTATTACAACATAAAACACTTACAAATGAAATATATATAATATATACCTGCAAGGGGAAATGGCAGGGTCCATTCCTTCCAGGAGCCATTTATTGTAAATTCATTGTCAATCATTCCCAATTGATTTCCATTAATTTGTGGATTATAGCACCACCATCAGGCCGATGAGCTTGAAAGTTTGTGGAGGCCTTCCTGCCTTAAACCTGAACCCACATACTAAGTTTGGTTTTCACTGGATCATGTTAGCCATTGTATGAAAGATGCCAGCAATCATTATACCGAATCTTTAGATACTTGTCCCAAAACGGTACACACAGAGCGGCGTCAAGATCGGTGCAGAGCTCTAGTTGAAGGTAACATTTTGTGAAAATCCAAGAGCGTGGACATAATGGGTTCTTCAGGTAAATGTAGGTGAAGGGGGACGTGTGGACTGAACTTCAGACCTCTAGGTCGTGGTCGTGGTGGGAGGGGGGTTGGATATGCCATTGTAGCTTTAGGAGTGACCTCGATTGAAACCTGGGTAGAGCTATAACAAGCAATTGAACCCATAGTCTAATAGATTAATTCTGTATATGGTATTTACCTCTGGGCGAAGTGGTGTGTCTGTAGCGCATGCTTTCTCACAGGAATGTGTGTCCAAAAAAGTAGTGATAATATTATTATTAATGGGGCTCCTGAGTCCCTTTTGGACAGGGACCCTTGGTGATGCTATACCATGACATTTGAGTAACAAACACAACATTTCTGAGACTTTGCATGTTTGTCAATCAAAGTAGTCAAAGGCACAGAATGTACTGTTAGCATTTATAACTAATTCAAAAGAAAATGTAATACAGTCTAGCTTGTTTGATAACTGTTCCAACAATTTTCTTCATAACTAAGAAAGTAATTTTCTGCAGGACAGTGTTTTGTACGAACACCAACCAATGTATGTGCTTTCTTGAGCAAATAGATTCCCATCCAATTGAAATTTATAAAAAATATTAAATGTATACATTTTACAAATGAACCCTGTGGAACTACTTTGCGGACTACTAAGAAATTGAGATTCAATCAGTTCCAGTAGCCCGATGTAATTCTGAAGCCTGAGGCAGTTGTCTTTGTCCAGGCCCAATAAAGTCCATTTAGTAATCCAGCAAATTCTATGCCACTTGTCTCTTTCAAACTTTCTGTCATTGATGTGGACAGGTGTCATCCTGACGTAGCACAATTGTCTCAATAAATAAGAGCAGGGGACAAGACTGGCATACACTTTTGGATGATTTCTGTTGGGTTTAATGCAAGGGTTAAGGTGGGAATCAATAGTTGTCCCATTACATACTGTAGAACATGTATATAATTTTTTTTTAATCAGGTTGAGAATGATTTTAGTGTGATGAAAACCAAATACAATTTTGGGGGAAATTAAGTATTTATCATAGTCTTTGTTTCAGACCTTTTTTTGTGATAGGGCAATCGGGTTCTCCTTGATTTTAATCATGTCTGAGGCTACAAACACATTATTAACCATTTGTTCTCTCTGCATTGTAGATAAAAATAATCTGTGACAGAATTGGAGATAGTGTTGTGTAATCCAGGTTCCATTAACATTCTCCCACTACACTAATCTATTTAGGCAATAATGGCTTTTCAACTAAGCTTTTGTTCAGTTGCTATCCAGGGTCCAAATTGTCAAGCCTCCACTGGGTTGCTGCTATTTTCTAGCTTCACATCTACTTCTCTTTTACTCTCATACAAAAATCTGCCTCTGGGGGGACTTTCGGGGGGAAAGTTTCCATTACACAACTGTGACAAACTGTCAATCAATAACACACAGTATGAGGCAGTGACCGTAGAACTCACCGGCAGGCTATGTTACTGGTTTGTGATTGGGGGACTATGGGACCGCAATACTTCTAGCCTTTATCAGGCATGTTGCCATGTCCTAGTGCCATTGGTTTGACCGGTTCCCTGACCGTTGTGATGAACCTACACTTATCTTTTTAAATCTATTGAATGACAGACCAGTTAAGCATTTAGCAGAGTCTAATACATAGTGGTTAACAGTTGTGAATGCATGCAGTTTCCTACTGACTCACACCTGAAGTACATTGAAAGGGGTGTCCAGTGTTTCATCATTTCCACTCATCACTCGGCTGAATCCAGTGTCATAAACACCAAGTTCAAAAGCACAACTAATGTCTAATACTTCTCATTCGCAGGGTTGATTTCAATGTGCCCATGAAGGACAATAAAATTACGAACAACCAGAGGTAATGAGCTTGTTTTTTTTCTCTTCGTCTTCTGTAGGTAAAATGAATGTTAATGTTCACCTAAGACCAACTTTCTGCTAGTTCATTGTATGGGAACCTCATTCCAGCCTTTGTTCATTCTGTGTTCCCATTAATTCCAGGATCAAAGCTGCTATCCCCACCATCAAGCACTGTCTGGATCATGGAGCCAAGGCTGTGGTGCTGATGAGCCACCTGGGTCGTCCTGATGGGATCCCCATGCCAGACAAATTCTCCCTGCAGCCTGTGGTTGCCGAGCTCAAGAGCCTGCTGGGCCAGTGCGTGAGACCACGCTTTTGCTCGTGTTCCTGTAAAATCTTGGTTGATACACCTGTTTCTCCACTGACTATGTTTGAGTTTGTGTTCAAATGTGCACGTGTTTGCTCCCATTCTCAGGGACGTGCACTTCCTGAAGGACTGCGTCGGTCCCGAAGTAGAGCAGGCCTGCGCTGACCCTGCCGCCGGTTCCGTCATTCTTCTGGAGAACCTGAGGTTCCACGTCGCTGAGGAGGGCAAGGGCAAGGATGCTTCTGGAAACAAGGTGGGTGCATCGCGGGTGCAACGGCTGCAGCAGCTTCAGTCGCTCCCAGGGGTCCTTTTTACCTGATGAAAAGAGGCTTCCTGCCATGCAGACACCATGCTGCATCTCTCTCACGGTCCTGTGAAATACACCCCAGCAGCAGAGCAAGAAGCCAGGAAAAGGTCTGAGCAAAATAACAGGACTTGCCGTTTGGAGACCAGGTTAAAGGAAGGTGTATGTCATCTGTTTGAGGTGGAATATGTATAGAAGTACAGTATAGCGGAGGATAACCTGGCCAACATGTCCTGTCATGGCCTGCATCAGGTAGGATAGCAGCCTACAGGAGCTGTTGTTGATGGTTACCATCTGAAGGTCACAGTGATACAATCTGTGTGGTGAGTCCGTTGGTTCCTGTTTGCTGCTGCACTGCTTTCTGTGGCTCTCTGAGGGATTTCGCTAGTGTAGCCAATATTCAGGGGTCTATTAAAGAACTGTCCGTGATTGTATTTGTTTTACGCTGAACATGTACAACTGCAACATTTTGTTGGGTGTGGGTTCACCACACAGAAGTAATTATCAATATCAAAAATGAATAAATGTGGACCATTATCTTGCAAGTGTAGTTGGACTAGTTTAATATTTTTAGGGGGTACACTCTACACGGACATGGACTGTATCCTTTCTAGCCATGACCCTTTGCCTTGGGGTAGCCCTGACCTGCTGACATTTGTCTGAAGGGTGGCGGGCCGTCTAAGGCAGTGTGTTGCTTTTCTTGTCCTGTGAGCCCTGGCTGGTATGCAGCCATTTGAGGTGGGGAGGGGGAGGGGCGGGGCAGCTGTCAGCAGTGTACACTGACCATGGCACACTGGTGGCAGACTGAAGACTAAGTTACCTTTAACCACTAACCCAGCATCAGATCACAATGGCGTGGAGCTGTGGTCAAGCGGTGACACTCATGACTTCAAGAACACATGCTGTCCTGGCGGGAGACCGGGGTTCAATTCTCAGTGTGTTCTTGAACATGGTCTTCCCCTCATTGTCAATAAATCATGACAAAATACAGGAGAATTTCTAGGATCGGGGCTGGTGGAATCTGAATCCAGGTCTGTAGTTAAGGGAAAGCCTCTACTGTCCTGCTGTTGTGCCAGCAGCTGACATTTGGAAGTTACACCACAGATCAGCTTTGACCTTTCTGTGAAAGAGTCATGACCTTTCCCTGCTGAAGTGCAGTGGGAACCTGATCTGAAGTGAATACAGTATGGTATATTTACAGTGCACCTGAATCATGTTGTAGTGCAACAGAATTCAGAGAGCTCATACTGAAATAGCTGCAGGCATTAAGGGATGGATGAACAGTCCCCTAATGGACAGGGCCCCCCCTCATTGTTTCATGGCTGCAGGAATCTGTAGTGCAGATGAGCAGTTCATTTTACACGTACCTTTTTAGTAGTCCAGAGCAATTTACTGCAGTGAATGCATAGATTTGATCAATTTTAGTATGTGATTCTAACCCATGTCTGTGGCATTCCATATGCCATGCTCTTACAAAGTGAGCTACTCACCACCCAGTGTCCAGAGGCCTACATTGGGTAGGGGGTCCAGTGCTCTAAAACCATGACATATCTGGCACTAGGCTCATACATAAAAGCCTGCCAAGTAGTTTGTCTGGAGTGGCGCTGTACAGCTGAGATGAACAAGAATGCTAGTGAAAGCCAGCTGAAATCCCCCTTTTGTTTGTCTTGTGAGATCGGTTTTTAGACTTGACGAATCTCATAAGGATGTCTCACACCTGTCTGCCCAAGGTGAATGGGAATGACCAACCATTGACACCATCCATTTTCAGTTGATCAATGTGCGCTACTTCTTTTTGTTTCCTTTTAGACCAAAGCCACCCAAGAGCAGATTGATTCATTCAGGGCCTCTCTTTCCAAGCTGGGAGATGTCTACGTCAACGACGCCTTTGGCACAGCACACCGAGCCCACAGGTAGGGTCTCCACTCACTTCTATAGAGGCATGATCATCAGTAGCCTTTAAGAGAATCGTTCTGCATCAACTCCCAGTGGGTTTGGGAGAGTCTAATATGAGTCATTCTGATTGTCATGAAACCAGAAGGCCAGAACCAAACACTCAATGCCACTTCTAGTCTCTCCAAATGAATGCTTCTACTCTCTTCTCTCCCCTACCTGACTGTCACTTCTCCAGCTCCATGGTTGGGGTGAACCTGTCTCAGAAGGCTGCAGGTTTCCTGATGAAGAAGGAGCTGGACTATTTTGCGATGGCCCTGGAGAAACCTGCCAGGCCCTTTTTGGCTATCCTTGGAGGGTAACTTGTCCAAGGACATTTGGTAGATTAGGTTATGGTTATAGAAGGGGCTAAAAGGGCTCCTCTGTGTTAATTAGGGTATAAAGTATTCAGATGTCTGTATCTGGTTCTTTAGTGTCAATGCCCAGGCTTAAAAGCCACAACCTGTGGAATCTGGCTTGACTGAAGGAAAATGTGTGTACACTGAAGCCAAATATGTATGAATTTATGTTGTGTCTTGAGTCATTTTATGCTTCTAGACAAAATATTATCCCAGATTTCCAAGGAGACAGGCAGGGAAAACATTTAGTTGGGTGTGGTGATGCAGCTGTGTTAAAACATGTGAAGCCTGTTGCTCTCTTGTTGTTCTCTACAACTTAGTGATTACTCTTGGGTTGTTATATTATCAAGATTTTTAACACCCAAGATGCAACCCAGGAGACTGGGAATTATGTTATAAGATCTGTGTGTGGCATTGTTCTACTTATCTATTGTATTGTTCCTTTAACACTGGGCCCTTCCCAGATTTCGTAGTGGGACTGTTTAAACACACAACTACTGTCAAGCAAAGAGGATAAAATTTGACCATGTCAAAGTCCATTTTAGCTCATAAGTGTATAAATGCAATATCTAATCAGTGTCTGACTGCAGCCAATCAGGTTGCTTTACTGCCACAAAAACGACCCCAGTTTTCTGCACAGTTCAGCTTTTTTGGCCTGCCAGTTACAAAGTACATGCTGTGTATTTTCTAATAACTTGGAATGAGAAGCCAGCAACATTTCTAATGGCGGCACTTCACAGTTAGTGGGCATCAGACCCCTAGAAACCCCTTTCCGTAACAATGTTGTCTTGTGTAAAACCTCACGCTGTGTCATGAACAATGCAGAGTGCGCTAGGAGACGCGTGGGCTTCATTTTAACGAGACGCCGCACGGTGTCAAATGTTTACCACACATGTAAACGTTTTGGGGTTTGTTTTCTTTGTGTGCGCAGTGCTAAGGTGAAGGACAAGATTCAGCTGATTAATAACATGTTGGACCAGGTCAATGAGATGATCATTGGTGGCGGTATGGCGTTCACCTTCCTCAAGGTCCTCAACAACATGGAGGTGAGGACTGAGGGGGAGTTATGCTTTGTGTATGAGGGAGACACTGCAGAGAAGATCGTGAGGAGGTTCTGCTGCCTTTTTCCTTTGTTAGGCCAGTTGTTTGAAGGACTGTCTTTGACCAATGAAACATGTTGAAAGATTGATTGTGGGACCCAGTTGAAATCTTCCTGTGACTGATCCTGTCTTTTGCAGATCGGCACCTCTCTGTACGATGAGGAGGGTGCCAAGATTGTCAAGGAGCTGATGGCCAAGGCTGAGAAGAACCAGGTGAAGATCAACCTTCCTGTGGACTTCGTTACTGCTGATAAGTTTGACGAGCATGCCCAGACCGGCACAGCCACGGTGTCGGCCGGCATCCCTGCAGGTTGGATGGTGAGGAAGGGGGTGTTATACGGGGCATGAACGGGAAAGAACCAAACAAGTATGTCCAAATGTCTGTCGTTTTTTTTCCCATTTGGTTTTGAATGATTTGGGTTTTATTGTCTTGAATGGTTGTCATGAGACTAGGAGCATGCATTTACTAGCAAGACATCCATTTTATTTTTTCAAAAGAGCTTGTATATGAATACCCTCCATAACAACCCATACATCTGTGGTTGATCGCTCTCTCTCTGGGTTCTCCCCAGGGTCTTGACTGCGGACCAGAGAGCAACAAGCTGTTCGCTGAGGCTGTAGGCAGAGCCAAGCAAATTGTGTGGAACGGCCCTGTGGGTGTCTTTGAATTTGAGAACTTTGCCAAAGGAACCAAGAGTCTGATGGACAAAGTTGTGGAGGTCACCAATTCAGGCTGCATCACCATAATCGGTAAACCCCCCTTCTACTGCCTTCATGAGACCACAGTTGTCATTCAGCATATTCTCACAGTAGTGAGTAACAATGACTGTTGACTGTTAAAATAATTTAGGAAACAATGTGTTGTCTATAATGTTTGTGTCTTAATGAAGTGTTTTCTTCTAAGTGTGCTCTTTTGACTACATAGGTCATTCATCTACTCAGTTTTTTTAGATATCATTCTCTAATCTAGATTGTGGCAACTGCTATACTTCTTCCTATAGTAATGAATGACGACCATTTGAGTGTTGGCGCTGTATGACGTTAATCTTAACGCATGTTGTCTTGATGCCCAGGGGGAGGTGACACAGCCACCTGCTGCGCCAAATGGGGCACAGAAGACAAGGTCAGCCATGTTAGCACAGGAGGCGGAGCCAGTTTGGAGCTTCTGGAGGGTGAGTGGCGTCACTGTGGCCTCTGCATGACGTTTGACGTTCAGTTTTGGTTCTAAGTTTGCATACCCAAGCAGAAATTGGGACATTTTGGCATTGATTTTGGAAATATGACTCCTCATGCAAAAAAAACTCTTAAGGATAGTGATCATTTGAAGCCGTTTATTATCACATACTTGTTTGGCAGAAACACCCAAATGGCCCTGATCAAAAGTTTACATACCCTTAAATGATTGGCCTTGTTACACAAGGTGACACACACAGGTGAAAATGGCAATTAAAGGTGAATCTCCAACAACTGTGGCTGTTTAAATTGCAATTAGTGACGTGTCTAAATGGTCAATGAGTTTGTTAGCTCTCGTGGATGCACTGAGCAGGCTAGATGCTGGGCTATGGGGAGCAGAAAATAACTGTCAAAAAAACCTGTGTAACAAGGAAATAGAATTTTATAAAGATATCCAAAACCTTGCAAATGCCAGTCAGTACTGTTCAATCACTTAAGTAGAAAATGTGTGGATCTCTTGAAACCAAATAAGGTCAGGTAGACCAAGAAAGATTTCAGCCAAAACTGCCAGAAGAATTGTTCGGAATAAAAAGAAAAACCCACAGGTAACCTGAGGAGAAATACAGGTTGCACTGGAAAAAGAATGTGCGGTTGTTTCAAAGAGCATAATATGACGATATCTGAAAAATGTTGCTGCATAGCCGAGTTGCCAGAAAGAAGCCTTTACTGCACCAATGCCACAAAAAGCCTGGTTACAATATGCCCAACAACACCTTGACACCCTTCACAGCTTCTGGCACACTGTGACTAGACCAAAATAGAGCTTTATAGTCACAACTGTTAGAGCTGTTTGGAGAGGGGTCAACAAGGCCTATATTGAACAGAATACCATCCCCACTGTGAAGCATGATGGTGGCTCACTGATGTTTTGGGAAGGTGTGAGCTCTAAGGGCACAAGGAATCTTGCGAAAACATACTTCATCTTATCATCATGAATTATCAGGAAAATACTGGCAGACAATTTTTGTGTTCTTCTGCACAAAAGCTGTGCATGGGATGCTCTTGGACTTTCCAGTACAACAATGACTCTAAGCACAAAGTCAAGTTGACCCTCTAGTGGTTACAGCAGAAGAAAGTGAAGGTTCTGGAGTGGCTATCAGTCTCCTGAACTTAATATTATCAGGCCACTCTGAGGATCTCAAGTGTGTGGTTCATGCAAGACAACCAAAGACTGCATGACCTGAAGGCATTTTGCCAAGACAAATGGGCAGCTATACAACCTGCAAGTGTCCAGGGCCTCATAGCACAACTGAATACCAAGTTAAGTCACCCCCTTAGCAATTGCATCATGAAACTGCATATTCTGTCATACTGATGGTGTAGTGTCTATAAGGGGTTACAGACAAGCAACAAGTGTCCATAATGTTTCTGTCATTTCCAGCAGTGCTCCATATTGATATGTCATTCCTTCGCCCACAGGTAAAGTGTTGCCTGGTGTGGATGCCCTCAGCAATGCCTAAGCCCCGTTACCTAGGAGAGGGTGGCGTGGCAACATTCTCTCCCACCAGAGTTTGGACAACCCCACAGCCCACAAAGGGACAGTTACTCCCAAGTCTCCTACCCAGCACTTGTCTACCACCACCTCTAGCACTGCCCTCAGTGACCCGACGTCAACCCCCTGCTCTCTAGTCTACTACTGTTCAGACGGCTGACAGAAACTGCAGTGATCTTTCTCTCTCTCTGTTGCTCTCTTTCCTGCACCTGACTGCTTGACAGCTCTATCCATGAGGACAGGGCGGTGTTGATGGCGCACCACTGTTTCTGCTGTGTTTCTCAGAGAGATGAGATCCAGAGACCAATTTACTGCTGTTTTCACTAGACATGAATGTGGGTTGTCATCTGCATAGCCTATAACCTAAGTATGTGAGTGTTTGTGTGTGTGTTTGCACTACTATTGTTTAGACAGTCAGACCTGGAAGTATAACAATCATTCTAGCTTAAAAGCATTGTGGTAACCATCTCCACATGTTGTTGCTATGTCACAGTTGCCCTGCTTGTCTCAACAGTATTCTTCCTGTGATGTCATCCCTCCTATGATACTGGTTTGTAAGACTGTTGGGGTTTTAGTCGCTGAGCAACTAAGTCATGTGACCTGAGCAGGTTCTCAAAGAATAAAACCCTTTGAGAAAAACATGTTTGGCTGTTAATTTCTTTGTAGATGTGTCGTCTGTAAGGTGGTAATGCAGACTTAAAATGTTTTTATTTTTTTAACTTTTTTTCTGCAAGTCATTTATTTTCAGTTTGGCAAGTCTATTTTTGTGTTAGTTAAATGTATGATTTTTGCATTGATTACATTTCATAGGTGCATGGAATATACACTGCTCCAAAAAAATTTAAGGGAACTCTTAAATCGCACATCTGATCTCAAACTAAATATATTAAAGATGAAAATCTTTACTGTGTAATTTGTTGAACAAAATGCTGTAATTACGGCCAATGGAAACTAAAATCACCAACCAATAGAAAGCTGGATTCAAATTTACCTAAAATCGAAGTCAACAACAGAAATCACAGGCCATTCCAACTAGTGTGAATTTTATCACGGCAAGTCTGACTCGGTGTATGGTCCCCACATGCCTGTATGCACTCCTGACAGTATCTGGGTAGGGGAGATGGCGATGGCGGATGGTGTCCTTGGAGATGATCTCCCAGACCTGGATCAGGGCACTGGTGAGCTCATGGACGGACTGGTCCTATTTGGTGGCGTCGGCTGCACCAATACATCACGTCCCAGATGTTTTGTATTAATTACAAAAATGTATGCCTAAAACAGATTTCAATAAATGTGTAAAACCCTATTAGGGTAATTAGCCTCGATGGGTCAGGTATCCCATGGAGGGCCACTTACCCAGTACAAAAGATACAACTTCATCTAATATCTAAAAAAGTAAAAATTGCATTCATTTGGTTCCTTTATAGTTGATTCTCCTATGCCTTATCGCCCATCTAGCTTTCCTCCCAACATTACTTTTTTTTTCTGCGCGTAGACAATGTTTTTAAGGGGGCGGTTAATTCATCTTACCCTATCTGTTGCGTCCTCAAAAGTTAAATTCGCATTTTAGGCTAATCAACGTAACTTAGAATAACCGAGATGCACGACATTCTGTCACAATAAATTGACTGTATTGGTATCTTATGCTAACATGGCGTTTGAAATGTTGCTTCTCAGAGGATTACATTTTGTCAAAGTTGTCCAAATAAATATTTATTTGACTCTCTGAAATGAGGAACCGGTTAAATGTTGGCGGTTGTTATTCTCAACGTGCAAAAAGATACTTTTTAAGCCCCAATTGCAGTTCAGATTTCCACCACAGAGTGGTGCAAAGTGCCTGCGAAAAGTAGCCTACAGTTTACTGACCTAGCGATCAGTAGCAGTTATGTCTCAGCCAGTGTGTTACAGGTCGGGATATTTCTTACCCAATTGGGCTATTGCTGTTAATGACAGTGATCGGGGAAAATGGGGTTGGGCCAGACGATTCACAGGTAGGGTTGTCCAGTAAAATTGCGTTTGGTTGGGTTTTGGTGGAGTCCGCGGGTGATTGTGCAACAACATACAGTAAATGAAATCTGGCAACCCTGGCTTCAGCAATTTCTTAATTGATGAACATTTTTGTTCGAGACCGGATCTATCGGAAGTCAACGATTCAAAGTTAGCTGGCTTACGTAAATTTGCGATTCCCAGACTTCTTCGGGTACCACTAACTGAATTTTCTGTTGTCCGAAATACCGCTGTTCAGACGTGTTAATAGTAAACCTATAATCTCATGAGTCTCCTGTAGCACTTCTCGGAAACCACTGGCCATTTAGTTGATAACTTAATCACATTGCCTAACAAACAGTTATACATTTCTGACATCCAAAGTATTTAAGGTGAAACCTAAAGTACTTAAACTGAGTTTGTTTTGTTCAAAACCACGTATTGCCTTCTATAGGGTGGAGAATATTGTCAGTAGTGAAATATATTTTAGTCGTTCGAATCTTTGTTGTCCTTTATCACACAGTGAGTGAGATGCTATATCGTTGGCTGAAGGATGTACTGTTTTTGCTGTCGGTTCATTTAGGATGGGCAGTCATCGCTTTCTCTCTATGCATTTTTTTCTCTTTGCAGTCTTGAATAGTTAGCGAGTCAACATTGGTCAACTGAGTTCAGCTTGTGTTAACTAGGCCAACCACGAGAGACTTTCACCAAGTTAATCCTACAGCAAAGTATCCTCCAGTACTTTCAAACTGAATTCTGGACTTCGAAGACATTTTTGTTCATTGCAATCCTCCAGGGACTTAATTGGACCTGGGACACCAGGTGGGTGAAATTAATGACAATGTAAAACAGAAAACCGACATACACCGGACTTGGCAAAGAATAGTACCTCTTAGTACCAACCTGATCCCGGGCATGTAAAGTCCGAGTAACTCAATTTACCATTACGAAAACACTGGGCTAAGTGGCGAGTTAAGGCCAAATGAAATCAGAATCCCTCCCTCTCGTAAACATGTTGTCAGCATACCCTTGATATTGGGAAGTCAACATATGAATCCATGTTTTTAGTGTGTATTTGCAAAATCATATTTTAAATCACAACTACCCCATTGCATATTTTGATAACAAATGAATCTGCACTTTCATGTAGCCTGCAGAAAAACGTTTACTAGAGTTACAGGACTACAACATTCGCTAGAGGGGGGTCTAATCAGAGCACAACTCATATCAAATAGAGCATAAACGATAGGTATTAATTGTTAAAGTCGAATGCTGATAAACGCACCGCTGACATCAAGCAGTCATCAAATGCACTTATAGAGTACATTGATTTGGAGTTACGTCTCGACTGTACCAATACATTTGAATAAAAATGTGATCAAATGCAACAAATTCAATAGAACCAATGTATAGAAACTACGGTTTACTTAGTCAATTCCTCATGTTTTGAGAAAATCATATTTTCATATAGGTACGTATAAGGTTTTGATGTGTCTCTACAACTGGTTTGGATTGGGCAGGCTGTTGTAAAGACTGCAGTTGTGAAAGTAATTTGAGGTTCGCTGCCTACTGATGAGGCATTCCTCTGTCAGAGCAGTAGCAATACTTCTTTGATAGGGTGAATTGATCTCGGGAAATATTTGACTTTTTCTGAACCACCAGACCATACTTAATCGATTTCAAACGCAAGCCTGGAGACTCCTTTATCTTGAAGTACTTACTCCCCTCGCTTTTAACTTGCAAATCTGTCTCCATTCCTTAGCAATAAAGACGCTTCTGTGTGCCCAGTAGTTCATAAAAGACGCACAACAGTAGCATTGTATGTGAGCTTGTAAAGTGGAAAACGGCATAACCTACATTAACGGTTATTTTCCTTTGTAGGCCCTAACGAGTTTCACATCTAAAATGATTGAAGTTAGATCGTAGACGGCCTTTGGGGTATGCCCGCAGAGTTGATCTCCTTTTAGCATACAAACGACTTTTGTCATCTTTTTTTGTTATTGCCTGAGCGACGTTTCCAAAAGCCAACAGAAACGCCCGCAAAATTGACTTACTTCCTATCCCAGACTGGAGAAGGAGGGATTTCCCCTTAACTTCGGATTTTTTCTAACACGGGGGTTGGGATTGCGCTTGCCCGCCATGCCCGGTTTTCAATGCATACACTGCTGCCGCGACTTTGCGGTTTGTTGAAAGGGGACGTTGTTTTATGCATTCCCTTCATAGCGCAGTCAAGTGGAAAAAGGATTCCTTAACTTTTTCAACATTTGGAACATAAAATGAGAAAAGAACACGCATACGCTACATTAATTCTAAAACAGCATTCAAATAGAAGGAAACAAGACTAACATGGATTGTTCCTATTAACATTTTTAGAAGAGTTGAAGAAGTTTTTCCCCATTATCGCTGATCAAGTCTATGGAAAACCCAAGTAAGGACGTAAGAGACGGAGCAGCGATATCGTCAAGTTTCATCTAAAGGTGAACATAAATAACGGAATAGTCCAGCCTACTTAATATTTGTTTATATTTTATCTTATGACATGTGAAACTATAAATGCGTTGGCTATTTGTTCATTTTACCAGAAGTAGTTTTTGCAATTTTTCTAATTTATCAGAGCCAACAAAAACGTAGTCAAATATACATTATAATCTACATTTTAATGGCATAGCAGTGATATTACAGTCTACATAACACTGATCAGATGATGCTCATGTTTTGAACAATGACAGACATAATAGCCTGCACACTGAATATGACAGTCTGCAGATCTGTGTTAGTCTGTTTATTTGTTTTGCCCCCTGCCCCAAATGCAATGCTTGCAGTTCGAGTTCACAATATTATTACCACTTTTTCATGACTTGCCTACATTGCCATTGTTAAATCACACACTGTTGCGTGTTGACATATTCCACATGTTCTAAAATAACTGTTGGTTCCTATCCATGTACATCATTAACCCACTAGATTACTACACATCCCATGATTCTATGGTTGCGTGTTCTTGGACCACTGCCCTGCCTTCTTTCAATACGCTTAATTGTCCCCCCACGATGAACTCAGGGAAGGGAATGTAGATTGGTCTCGCATGTATGTCAGATATCTGACACCACTTGGCTGATTTTGATGACATTCATGTGAATAATGTCTTGCCATGGAGGCAGAGTAGCAAGCCATTGAAAATGCTAATTATTAGATTATTGTACTGACATAAAACTGGCTTGCAAGA
This sequence comes from Esox niger, assembly GCA_016801105.1. Lineage (NCBI taxonomy): Eukaryota > Metazoa > Chordata > Actinopteri > Esociformes > Esocidae > Esox > Esox niger. Next base: position 37,607 of record JACXGJ010002467.1, on the reverse strand, counting down.
TTTCATTTCAATCCTGCGATTACGTGTCAGATGTGATTGTTTCTGTAAACGAAACCAATTTTAATCTTCAGATTATTAAACAACTCAGTAATGTTTTTTTTAAGAAAGATTATCAGCTGACCAAATGCCAAGGATTGTAATGCTGTCCAGGGTTATAATGCTAATATTTTTAAAATGTAGATTTTCCGACCTAGAAGGTAGATATTACATTTTAAGGTCTATATAACGTTTTTTAGTTGTTTGAAATTACACTGCATGTATGCAGATTCTTGCACAAGAGATCAGACAGCAGCATACAAAGATTTGTCAGCATTTTTGACCACATGACCAGTACAGTGTTACTCTGTCTGACCACATTGTCAGTTCATGGTTCTTCTATTAGACCACAGGGCCAGTGCTGTGTTATTCAGTTTGACCACAGGGGCAATACACAGTTTTTCTATTTGTCTGTTTGATCACAGAGCCAGTACAATGTTTTTTGGTTTGACCACAGGGCCAATACATGGTTCTTCTTTTTGTCTGTTTGACCACAAGGCCAGTACAGTGTTGTTATATTTGACCACAAGGCCAGTACAGTGTTGTTATATTTGACCACAAGGCCAGTACAGTGTTGTTATATTTGACCACAAGGCCAGTACAGTGTTGTTATATTTGACCACAAGGCCAGTACAGTGTTGTTATATTTGACCACAGGGCCAGTACAGTGGTATTGTATTTGACCCTAAGGTCAGCGCAGGATTTGGATTTTGGCATCTGACTGAAATCCAATAAATAATCACATGACAAAGAACAATGATGTGGTTTGGTCCTGGATGTGAACCAATGTGGAGTGTCCCTGTCCTGTCCCCTTCCTTCCTCTGCATGGTGGCCCTGCCTGGACCAGTGGGGAGCCATGGGCTATTGTTGAGTACTAGAGGTGGTTGTGAGTGTCTGCCAGAGCTAGTGCCTAGCGCCATTGACTCACAGCACAGGAATGTCTCTGACTGTTCCACTCACTCCCTCTCGGTCTTTCCTCCTCCTCCCTCTCTCTTTCTTCCTCTCTCATTACTTCTGTAGTGCTCTACTCTTTTTGTCTCTCACTCCCTCTATATCCCATTACTCTCTTTCCCATATATCTGTAGGTCTTGCTCATTGTCTCAGCCTCCCCTTGTATCTTCCTTATTGTTAGTCATTCTCTTTCAACCATAGTCCCAGATATACTTTTCTCTCTCTTATAGACAAGACCTGTTTAGCTTAGCAGCTCAGTTGCTAGAACATAGAGCTTGCCATGCAGGCCTGTGGGTTTGTATGAAAAAAGTATGCACATTTCAATAGTTTGACTTTTAAAATTATTTACACCTTCACAGAGCAAGTCATCCCACGACAGCGAACAGTGGGGTACCTCACTAGTTACTTTGCCTGGAAATAAAGTAGGCCTGCAATCTGAAGATCATGTACTGTCAGTGAAAATGTCCTTACTGCAGGTTTGCCCTGATAACTGAGGCCGTTCCGGTGTAACACGGGGGGTTCATAATGAAGTAGTTTATTAGAAAAGGCCTGCTTCCATGTAGTGGTTAAACTAGCGGCCCACATCCAGAAGGAGCATCTCCCTCAGGCTTCCCAGAACAACAGTATCTGGCTTATTTGGTATGCCACAAAACACATCCTGAACAGAATGAACAAACGTCCCCTTACACGTGACCGCTTATGGGTCTTTGGTGTTATTGAAACTGTCACACCTCGCTAGTTCACTTATTCTATGAACAGCAACCATTTACAACGAGGCAGTGTAATTAATTACGCAGATTATAAAAATATTGAAGGGTTCATGGTTGCCTGGGTGCCAGGGTGCTAGGTTTTACTTTATTTGCGGACTTTCTAACTTTCTCTTAACAGTATATTGTGAATGTCTTTACTAATCGCAGCATTCTGATGCATAGAGTGTGAGAGAGTGGTCAGCACGGTTCATACCAGTGAGTTTGCCTGTAGCCTGAGGCCAGAGTAGAGATCCTCAGCCACACAAGGATCTGCCAAAAGTGCATCAATGGCAGTCCCTGGCTGAGAAACACACACACACACACACACACTCGGCTGAAATGACCCAAAAGCACTTTGGAGGAATGAGATGGTGTGCACTAACCCTCTAACCCCAAAATCTATTTAATGAGCCTCACCTTGGTGGTGGGAGAGCCTGGGTTACCCAATGCCTGTGACAGGACCCCGGTCAGCAGGCAGACTCCCGTACCTGCTAACCCCAGGGGTGGAAAAGACAGCCAACACTGCTGTTCACTGTCACTGTGTGGAAGACGGCGTCCTGGAACTCATGGGACCTAGGGGAGACATACACCAGACCATTCACTGGCTGGGTCCCCAGATGCATGTGTCACATTCGGTCCGGTATCAGTGTTATGCGCCCATCCCTTTCCTGCTCTGATCCCCATGTCCAGCTCCACTTCCAGATGGAGTTTGTTTTGGACACAGAAACATTTCCTGTCATGGACCCAATCACATTTCCATTCCCGTCATGGGATGGACGCCCTCTCACTCCTGACGCATGATAACGTTCTAATGCCGAGCTTGTTTTCCAGAGCTCTAGTCGTACAGTGACCAAAGCGTTGCCGTCGTAGTTTCATTCAGCCTAGTGGGACAGTCATTAACCACTGTCCGTCTTCAGGTCCTCTGTTGGGTTGCAAATGGGGCATTAGGAGATTGGACACCAGGTGAAATGATTTACTCTGCTACTCCGGAATCGCAAGTGGGTGAGGTGAGGAAGACGGTGTGAGGTGACAGGCAGAGGTGAGGAGAGATTAGGGTGAGCTGAGCAAGACAGGGGAGAGGCTAAATTAGAGGTCTGAGTGACAGATGGAAAGCTACCTCGTCTCCGTGCCACATGCTTCCTATTAAGACTGTGTGTGTGTGTGTGTGTGTGTGTGTGTGTGTGTGTCTGTGTGTGTGTTAAGGTGCACTTGGGGTATTTAGTGAGTTACATGTGAGGGGTTAAGGGGGTTTGTTCGGTTTCAACAATGATGGGCCCATATCAGAAAGATGTGTGTTATGAAGGGAATGAACATTCATTACATAGACTGAGTTGGAAAAGGAGAACAAGAGAGAGAGAACGGACGGGCTCTGGACTGAGGAAACATGTCAGCTTCGTCAAAATGGCTGCTGCTGGGTTTGGTCTGCTAATGACGACTGTTTCTCATTTAGCAGAGGGCGATAAAATCACTTTCCCCATGTCAGCACCTCTGGTAGCGCCCAAAACCCCCTGACCAAATAGAACTGTAGTTTTAAGCCTATCACACTGAGGGTTATTGAATTCCTTCCCTTCCCTACAAAGGACGCTGACAAACTGAAGCGAGATAGCTCTGATAGGTAGTTCCAACTCAGTGGGAAGAATACTGGTGCAGGCCTGCTGTTTTGAAAAGTAAGGGGTTCTGACTGACAGATGTAGTATTTTGAAAGAGGGCTTGTCTGATGTCCATCTCTTTTCAAACAATGGCCACCTTACTCCTGCATGAATATTCTCACTGGAGCTGAAGTAATGTGGTCCCTCTGGAATACCGCTGTCTCTCTCGCCCCCTCCACACACTGTTCCCTCTCCTTTTGCTGCCTTTTTAACCAACCCTTTCCATGTTTAATGGAACATGATCCAGCTCATATAAATCAGTGCAACGACAGGCTTGTAGGACAGAATGGAGAAGAAAGGAATATGGAAAGAGCTAAAAGGAGAGAAACAGAGCTTAAGTGAGTGTGTCAGAATGTTCTGGCCTGGTTCTGTTTTCCCCAGTTGTGCTGCTGTGGGAGAATGTCCCAGGCCAGAGCCCAGTGTAATGGACACCAAGGGAGAGTGGGCTTCATGCTCCTTCTTCGCCACCACAAAGAGAGGGAGTGGGGGGCGGGCCAGGGGCGGGACAAGGGCGGCCTCTCCAGATTGGAATGTTGCATTTCCTGCTTGGTTCCTGACATGTGTTTCTCAGTTTTACCCTGTTCCTGATGTCTCCGTCTCTCTCTCTCTCTCTTTCTATCCTTTCTTCTCTTTCTCTTTCTCTCACTCTTTAGATCTTCTCTTTCTCTTCCTCTCACTCTTTAGATCTGTTCCACATTCCCTATACTCTCTGTCAACCCGTCCTCTTTTTCACTCCCTCAAGCCTGTTTTTGGGACCTTCCCAACATGTCTGTCCCCTGTCTCTTTTCTGTCTCCATCCAAAGTGTATCGCTACCCTGTTTCTTCTTCCAGAACTTCAATGTCAGGGTTTTCATAGTTGAGAGAAAAGGTGACAGTGGACGAGTTTTCTGGAGTTCTTTAAACCACTGGATGTTCCCCTCTCACATGAACACTGCCCGAGAAAGATGACAGTGCGTGTGTGTGTGTGTGCGTGTGTGTGTGCGTGTGTGTGTGCGTGGGTGTGCGTGTGTGTGTGGCCCAGAATGCTTTCCCAACAGGGTTCTTTGGGGTCAGCTGCCTGCTCTCCCAGTGTGTTTCTGTGTCAATTGGGGGTTGCCTGGTTGGGATCATAGATCTACACATTCCCCTGAAAGTTGTTAACCAGGTCCTCCCAGGTCCTCTGCTTAGGAGGGGGGCGCCACTCTGCAGTTCCTGTTACAGGACAGAGGACAACCTGTCTGTCTCTTCCCCGCGGCTACTAAGGTCTAAAGACGACATCTCCCTCAGTGTGTGTTGGAGTGAATGTGACGCAGGAAGTCCATGCTCCATGTATAAACAGGATCAGAAGAAAGAATAGTCGGGAAGCAACCAAAAACATCTCAGACTGGCACTGAAATGATGCTATTACTAGCAACAGCCCTTGTTCGATAGAGAGCTCCATGTGAGTTAGCAGGTTAGCCACCTAGTCATACGCCTTCCGGGTGAGGCGCATGACCAAGCACCGCTCACGCACGTGTCGCAGCTTAAGGCATACCTCTGACACGGCGGGGGATTCTGCTTGCTCGTGTGAATAGAAGATTTCATTTACATATTATGTAAATGTCATTCAAATGTAATCGGTGTTAAAATGCTGTATTATAAAGGCACTTTGTTCTAATGTGCAGTTTCTGTAGATAAGCAAACCTCCACAAATGATTAGACTTTTAACATAAGGACCTCTGAGTTTTTTTTTTTTTTTAAATGCCCCCATGGCTAGACCTAATAGAGCAATCATAAAAAACATTACATCTTTTTGGGGCTAATTTTGCTGTAATAATTCTCTTGCATTGCAGGGAATGACTTGGGCTTGGGATGGTGGACTTTATGGTCAATTAGGACGTTTGCCGGTTTTCCACTTGGTTATAATTGGTGTGTTCCCTGTCTAACATCCCTTCGTGTAGATGTCTGTCCTGATCTGTCATGAATGATATGTAGGAGAACGAGGCAACCGGATCCACCTTAATCCGTGCACATGCTTGTGCCTTAGGTGTACATTATATTAAGTGGGACCCTCTTTTTTGGTTGAACAATCTCTGATATTTATTTTCTAATTGGCAACACCTCTTTGGCACCATCACAGGCTGTGTTGAGTTGCGCTATGCACTTGGATTCCTTGCTCGCTGGGCTCTGACCTGCCTCTGAATGCCCCCGGTGAGGCATGCAGCCCCTCATATTTTACTCACCCGTACAGAGCCTATGGTTGAAACTGCCACCGTATAGCTTAGGATCTCGGGCTTAAACGAAGTTGATTCAGTCACAAAGTTTACCCGCAATGGCTGTACCACACTGCTTACAGTAGACGCAGTGCGTTTCATTGGCCATGCTGTTATACCCAAACACCAGTTCTGGTTCTGAATCTCAACCTGCGTTCTGGTTACTCTGCTGGTTGACGTACCTGGCAGAGGTGGACAGCATTTTTCTTTAAAAAGAAATAGATGGTTTGCTTTGTTTTGAAATGTAGTCTCTCTCAATGTCACTGCACAGAGCACTGCCTACATAGGACCCGCCAACGGGATGCGGTTGTCACGGTTACTTCCGAGGGGGGGTGACTGAAGAGGTCAGCAAATCATGCAGCCAAGCAACTTGCCAAAACACACAGTCGAGATTTTGATTTCAGCTGTGATTTAGATTACCATTCACTTAGGGAAAAAAACACACATAATTAATTGGTTGCTTTGAATCTATTAATTAGAGAGAATTTGAAAGCCCATTGAAATGTCGCAAAAATGTAGCATTCCCAAATGTAGGAAAATTGCCAGAAAATATAAAGCTTGCAAATATGTGCGTTATTTAATAATGTATATCAAGGAATGTGTGGCTTTGAATGGATGACCTCTTCAACTGGTCTCCCAGCCCCAACACTGGCCACATCTGGCCTCAAATACCAATTTGAAATGGGTTCAAACTTTTTGGATGTAGTTGATTGAGCTTACCTGTTCTGTTGGAACCAATAGAAAGCAACAGAAAGTAGAAAGGTTTCAAATGGTTTATTAACATAGATCTACCCCTGGGTCTTGTCTGAATAGACAGTGATTCGTCTTCATGTAACCTACTGCCTCCCCTGGGGACAACATAGTGTCTGTGTTTGTACTTAGCGCTGAGTGATGGGTTCTGAGGAACCCACCAGTAATGTTTAGTATCACCCTCTAGGGGAAATGTGTGTGTCTGTCTGTGTTTATGGTGGGGAGTGTGTTCCCAGGACCCCGTTTGCAACCTGTTCTACGCCTTCAGATGGAAAAGTAGGTGTGTTTGTAATCAGGATAGACATTGAGGACCCAGTGTTTGTATTCTGAGATATGTCTTCTGAGGATACCTGCAGTTACTCTCAGTGATTAGGTGAAATATCAATTTTAGTGGCAGATTGTGTTTTTTCTGACTATTTGTCTGTCTGCCTGTCTTGGTCTTTATGTGCTTTCCCGTGTTTCTGCCTTTCTCTGTGTCTTTCTGTCTCAATACAGTATGTGTTTCTTGGTCTCTGTTTCTCAATGTTTAATTCAATTTAAAATGCTTTTTGAGCATGGGAAATATTAGTTTACATTACCAAAGCATTGCTGAAAAAAAGGGATTTTTTTGTTTTTGTTTGTGCTCCTCGGTTGCACATTTCTCATTGCAGAAAGTCTTGCTGCTGTGATTAAACTTTTCCTTTTTTGTATTGTATTTCTCCAACAGATCCGTGGGTTCATGACTGTTTGATTGGATTTCTTTATTTTTTTTAGAGTCTGTGTGATTTAATGAAAGAATTTGTCTCTTATGTAGTCATCTATTTGGCAGGGGATGATTTGGAGTTTAATTTACTTGCTGTCCTTCAACCCTTTGAAGTCTGTTTGTGAGGAGAGCCTCAATACCAGCTGGCTGAGGATTTCTTTCCAGGTTTGATGCTTTTCTAAATGAGGGCTTTGTTTATGGAATGTTTAAGAATGATTTATTTTAGGTGTATGTGAAAATGTGTATCAGTTTTTGTTATTTTGGTCATTGTTGTGTTTAGTCCTAATTCAGCTCTGCAGTTCTTGTTTGGGGTTTCACTCTGAGGAGAATTTTGCAGAAAATCCCCAAACAAGAATTTTATGAATTCTGGTTGGTACGTAGACCACAGACCTCACTACCAAAGTGAACACTGGGTTCTGTATCGAATTGGTGTATTTAAAGGCAGATGTTGATTGGGTGTTTTTCATGGTGTATAAGACTCTCTGGTCTGTCAGATCAATGGCACATTGAAGTGACAGCGGTCATGTTTATGCCCAAGGTGGGTGAACTTATCTGTTTGCTCTTGGGCTACGGTGTTCAGGTAGAATACTTTTATGATCCTGGGATCTGGGCCTTTTCTGGAACACCATAATTTTTTGACCATCTGTGATTCACAAGACAGAATTTGTGCAGAAGATGTAGGTGCTGTTCTAGGCCCTGCTTGGCTGGGAAAGGAGGCACCAGATAATCAGCAGTACACATTAGACTGGGCACAGATATATGGACTATTGCCTTTCCCAAATCACTGATCTAAATGTTAAACAATGGGGCAGCTGCATCCCAGCTGTGTTTGACTTAATAATATTAAGAAATGGGCAATTCCAGCATTATGGATGTGGCATTTTTATACAAAATCTGAATGAAATATTATACCCATACAAAAATCTATTAGGAAAATATTATTAAATATTATATTTAGCTGAAAATGTGTTGTACCTCTAAGGACCAAGAAATTGGCATACGCTTGTAAAAAAGCAACAAAATGTTATTTATAGTGGAATTCAAAAAGAATTGTTGGGATTGCTCTAGCCATGGGGGCATTAAAAAACTCAGTGGTCCTTATGTTAATAGTCAAATCATTTGTGGAGGTTTGCTGATCTACTGAAACTGCACATTAAAATAAAGAGCCTTTATATTAACATCAGTTACATTTGAATGACATTTACATAATATGTAAATACATTCTTTATTTATTTGAAATTGTTCTTTCATCAGATTGACCTTATCGAGGAATTGCCCAAGTGGATAATGCCTTGGTTGCCTAAGTTTGCATGCACACCCAACAACATATATTTTGAGAAGACACTTTTTGCTTGGATTACAGTATTAAATATGCTTGGATAGGTCATCATAGCACTCCTGGATGTTGCTATTTTATTCCACTCTTCTTTGCAGGAATGTTTTAGCTCAGTAAAAAAGTGAGGAGGTCTCCTGTGCACAGCCCTCTGGAGGTAAGTCCACATATTTCCTGTAGGATACAGGTCCTGGCTCTGACTAGGCTATTCCAAGACATTGATCTTCCTTTTTTGCATGCCATTCTATGGTTGATTTTTGCCATTTCTTTCAAATTGTTGAAAGGGGAAATACTTATTCAACTTCAGCTTACTGGCATAAGCTAGCACTGTTTTAGGTATTATATACTGATAATGGGCAGCTATTCATTGTCGCCTCTATCCTGATCAGTTTCTGTCCCCATTGAATGAGGTTGCCTCCACCATGCTTGACTGTGGGTACTTTGGTTAATGAGTCACGTTGGCTTTGCGACAATCAGATATTATGGAATCAAGTCCAAAATGTCCTACATTGGTCTTATCCGACCATAACACATTTTCCAATTTAGTTTTTGGAGATATATGAAATATCTACAGGCTAGGATTTACTTGTTTGTGTACACAAATGAAGTACATCTTCCATCTTGCCATCCTACTCCCACTTCAGATTTGTAGAGAAACATGCAACTTTTATACATTTCTGGGAGTGCCCAGCTCCAGCAAGAAACTCCTGCTGTTACCCTCTTGGTAGCTACCCTGCTTTCTCCTGGTCCTGTGATCAGTTTCCGAGGTACGTCCTGATCTTTGCGATGTCCTGTTGGTGCCGTCTTTTCCATGATACATGGAATGCCTTCAAAATTATATTTTATCCCTCTTCCGATCAATAACTTTCAACAATAAGAGGCCATAGATCTTTTTTTTAGATACCATGTTTCCATCAGTTCTGGGTTGTAAGGTTTGTATTTTGTCCTGTAGTTTGTTCAGTGAGCTTGGAGAAGGCATCTGGTAGTCTTGTAAAGGATCATTAATGTGTTTTTGCTCCTGTTTTTGTTTTGTTTTTGGCCCTTTGTGTGTACTAGTGTTTTTTTCCATTTCCCCATGAAATGGTTTCATTCTATGACTTGCTCAGTCACACTGAACTGGTTTCTGACATGGTGTATTTCTGTGCAGTTTTAGTGTTCCCCATAGTAAAGGCACATGTTCTGGTACCGGGTTTTTAGTGAATGGGTCAGAAATAGTATTCAGGCTTTATACTGTTAAGTTAACACCTTCACTTTTGCAAGGAAAACAATAATTAAGGAAGTGGTTTGGACTCATTTTTGGCCCATTGTTCATTGATCGGCTTATACACTAGCTTCCTTTCAGCGCTGATGGACTTGTGTTTTGTTGCTTATGTGGTCGTAATTTTGCCCTATTGGGGAGGGAAGGCTGTTTCTCCTCTTTGCTGAGTGTGTCTGGTTCATGTATTCGTTTGTGGTGACCTAAACACCAGAACTGGACAGGTCTGAGGGCCTGGAAATGAAGAATAGAGAAGCTTAATTGAAGAATAGAGGTTTCAAAGGGGGGATGGGTGTAGCTAACACACAGGGATATTACTGAGACATTTGCTCATTTGTAACCAGAAATAACATTTTCCTGTTCTGATTCATTTAATCGAGAGGGTTAGGTCAGATCTATTAACAAATGACCATACCCCCTGACTACCTTTCTCTTCGTTGGGTGGAGGGGACCACCAGCTCTCTTTTAACCTTGCCGGCAACCAGTTGAACCTCTATACTGTCTTTGTCTGCGAATGTCTGTCTGTCTGTCTGTCTGTCTGTCTGTCTGTCTGTCTGTCTTGCTGATTCTGTCTGTCTTTCTGCGCCTCTCCCTCTCTTCCTCCTCCCCCCTCCTCCCCCCTGCTGTGCATTCCTGGCGTATTAGCAGAATAAACAGCCCGTGTGCGGGACCGCTGGGAAACTCACATGGAGGGCAAATATTTACGTAAGACATTGCAACCTTAGGCTCCATTCAAATGATGAAAGGCCATCTCATAATCGATCGAGCTGACTACTTCTGTATATTAGCGCGTCTCAAAGGTCCAGGTAAACCTCTGGATGATGCTGAAAGCAGATGTTGTAATCTCAGAGGAGATTTGACTGGGGTGACCTGGGCCATAAGCCTGTGGGCTTGAGAACATAGCTGGCTGGCTGATGAAGCACTTCTCACTTTGGATCCTTGTCAGTCTCTCTGTTTCGCATTCTCTGTCCACTCTGCTACGTTCCCTCTCTCGTGGTTTTTGGAAAGAGACTGACTAACTATACAGCTGTTCTAGCCCTTGTATCTGTGTGGCCTCTCAGCCTGAATCACTGATCTGGGGTCAGCGGGAGCCTGCAGCTGTGGCCATTCCCCTGTCTGTCCCACCTCACCGCGGACCTGTCTGCCAGCACTGACTTTGTTCCCCAGCCTGGCGCCTGATAAAAGATGGGAGAAGTACTTACTTTGCCTTTTAACTGGAACCACAAACACCTAACCGTGCCATGAGGAGGGTTCAGTTAGACACCTTTGGTCATGAGAATTCGGCCTACAACAGTTTCTGATATGTATGTGTGCCCCCCAACCCCAACCAGCCGGGGGGAGGAAATGCCTGGCTACCAAATAGCACTGGGCATTTTTCCGTCTCTTTCCATTCATCAAATTTCAGGTTCACATGCACTGTCTGGATGCTGGAATCATGTAAATGGTTAATTGCACGCTTGTGGCCAACAAGAGCACCCTTTAAAGTGACTGGCACTGACAGACATCGTGACTGGTTGTTTTCTATTGTTAAGTAAGTTATGACAAATGCTTAGGCCACTAGGCCAACAGAGATAAGCCAGACTATGTGGTAGAAATTATTCTCTATTCTGCTATGCATCTGTAGAATTCACTAATACATCAGTTCAACATATTTCTATTAAAGCTACCAAATGAGTAGGTATTATATAAACCCACGTATTCCTTCCTAACTAAATCACTCAGAACAATCGAATCTCTACTTGGCTACAATATGATATGTTTGGTATGGCATCCAAATGTCTTAACTGTGTTTGACAACACTGTTTTAAATGTTTCTTGACTGGAAAGCTTTTGGCAGTTGGTATTATTCACAAGTGGTCGTTCTTATTAATACTCTTATTTTTCAAAAGGCTGCTGTTAATCTGATCCAGTAATTGTGAGCACAGAAAGCCCAGTTCTGATCCAGTATTTTGACCAAATACTGCTATTTTGCAATGACTCCAATTAGGTGTAAAGCTAGACTAGCCTGTCATTTAGCCTGACATTTGTCTGTTATTAGAAATGTTGGATCTCAAAGCCAGTTCCACTCGTTTTTTCCATCCATTTCTAGTCTTCAGTCATGGACTTATGTAGGTCTGTTTTTTTAATTATTTAATTAACAGAAAACTAGCGAGCCCCGGACCTCAGTTGAAAAAACCCTGACATAGCATTTTATAAAATGCATTCATGAGAGGCAAATGTATCTACAGCGTGTCAATATCATTGGAGCACCCCTGGCCACGGAAGTACAGTACGGCCTTGCCGACTCCCAAATCCTAATTTAACCGCTGGCCGTAAGCCTAACCCTTAGAGTTCAGTTGAATGGGACAGTTATTCAGCCAACCTGACTCACCGTTTCTTTGGGTCCAGCAGCCATGATCACCTGCTGGCTGTTGTCCATCCAATGGGTTCATTATAATATGACTGTTTACACTCTGTGGGTTTTATCGTGTGACTGTTTTAGTGCCACCTAAATCACCTGTCTGCAGAAGTCACTGTCCTCTGACTCGTAATTGTCTTGCTCAATCGTTACTCTCCCCGTCTTCCCTGTGTTTCACCCATCTCTGTGTCTCTCCTGATTGGTCTGTCTGTTCGTCAGCAGGACAGGTGAGGGCAGATGATGAAGCAGCAGGTAATGGTATATTGGTAAATAGTCTACGCCAGCTCAAAGGTATGAGGGTGTGACGATAGGCTGGAGGGCTTCCAGATTCACCTGTCCTCACAGCCTGAGCTCCACCTGCATGAGGGCGGGAGAGAGGACCTGAGGGAGGACGGGAGGGAGGGAAGAGGACAGAGAGGTGTTCAGTGGTGACTCTTTGTAGAACGAAGGCGCGAGCAAAGAGCGGTGGGACAAGCTTGCTCCGCTGGTGTGTGGGAAAGCTATCGATGTGATTGAATACAGAAGGCTGGAGCTCCTGTCGGCTTTTGGTTCTCTGGAATATCTCCTATTATTTCAGTGTAGCTTTCTGCTCCCTTGGTATGTGGTTCTCCTTAATACTTTGTCTGAAGCTGAAACATCATGACAGTGGTATTTCAAACAAGGGAATAGCTGTGAGACATGAAATTGAATGTTATTGCTTAAATTGTGACAGTGGTATTTCAAACAATGTGGGTGTTGAGGTGAATGTTATTGCTTTGCTATCTCTGCTGCTTAGACCTAGACCAGACACAGATAAGTACTAGAAAATCCGTAATATACTGTACTAGGGGCTCCTGCTATTACCTTCAGCCACATCAGTTGGACTCTGAGTGAACTTTAAAACCAAGGCTGGCTGTTAACATTTAAATACAACAGTAATCGCTGCTGTGTTTTCGGAAGCATATAGCTTAGCCTATATCTTTCATATCAACTTGAATGATTCAAAATAAATGAAACTGATACACTTAGTGTAGCAGATTAGCACAGGTCCATACACTACGTGCCACCTTTCTCCCCAGTTAGCTAACAGGTTTTCTGAGCGTGCCTCATGCAGTGATTATCTATGAATGGTTTAGGCGAAGGCTAGACCTAGGCTAAGTCAGGTATGTATAGAGCAACCGGGTATAAAACAGAACACTACGACATGACATGTATTACGTGCTCTGACATCGTAGGGGTATGAAGAGGCATCCAGCCCATAGGCATCATGTCCAACTCTGGTGTAAAGGTACACCAGGATGTCTGTTGTTTCCACAGCCTCACATCACACACACACACACACTGAGGTCAGAGGTCATAGCCACTGTTAACACTTTCAGGGAGTGACCAGAATGTCAGATCCCCAGAATCCACTGTGGCCAGCTTTGGCTATGGGATAAACAGTTTATCTGAAACAGTCAAGGATCTTAAAGTCAGAGCTTTAGCAAATGAAAGGAGAGGGGCATTGAAGAGAGGTGGGAGTAAAGGGACCATCTGGAAGTCATTTTTTCATAGGGGAGGTTGATTGGTCCTTGTTGTGATATTGATTGTCTTACTCATTACCACTCTAGTGGGCTTTTGTGTGTGTGTGTGCGTGTGCGTGCGTGCGTGTGCATGCCTAGATTGGTTTTCAGAAAAACATGTGTGTGTTTCTTAGTGTTAGTGCATTAAGTCTTTGTGTGTGTTTTGAGAATGAAACTGTTTTTCATAACTGATTGCTCTTGCTGTGTTAAGGGAAAGTTGGTTTGTGTGTGTGGTACGGCTGCTTGGTCAGAAGGATCTATTTCTGTTGCTGTTGAACCCAGTCTGAGTTTTACTTTGACATTCTCCCCAGGATTTCATCGACTTCCCAATTCCTGTTGACAGAGAGCCCAGTGAAGAACATTTACGCTGACATTCTGTTTCAAAGTTGTTTCTCCAAACACTTGAACCCTTGTTTTAGTTGTAACTGTCTCTCTGTTAGCGAGTCGGACGACCGTTTCACAATAACACCAATGTTCAGTAACTTCGCCGTGAAAGACTGTCCAGAAAACCACCTCTGGTTCACACAGTGAGGGAAGTTGTCTTGTTGTATCAAGAGCAGCTCAGATCTCCTCTCTGTTGCCACTGAACCTTGCACATCCTGGGTTTGACTCCGGCCAAAGACCAACACATACAGAAACACACACACACACATTCCAAACCCGGCCTAGTCAGTCACACAGCTATAGGGGACTTGCTGCAGTAAGGAAGCAACTTGACAGATACTGACGCCTATTTCACATTCCCAAATCCCTGCCCCTCCCCCCCTCCCCTGAGTGGCCCCTGCGACCATGCTTGTGGGACCCCACCCCCATTGCTGAGTCTGGTTGGTTGAGAGTGGCTCTTCCTGTTGCAGAGTGGCTGGGGCTTCAGCGACGTGTCGGAGCGCCTGGAGGACCTGGTTGGGACCACAGGACCCGCTGGAGACACTCGTCTTGGTACGCCTTCAGCAGCATGAGCCGCGGAGCGCAGTGAGAGCAGGCAGGTAGGTGACCTAGGGAGAGGGAGACGTCTAGGGCTCAATATGTAACAGGGCAGAGGGTACAATTCTTAACGGGCAGCTTCTAGGATAGACAGTACATTTGGACTGAGGTTTAATCTCAAACTAACACAATTCACCTGGCACCTTTTAATGAATACCACTGAGTAGACGTTTCCAGTCCCAGTCACTATGTGCCTGGGTCAGAGTCCCTGGTTCCCCTGGGTCAGAGTCCCTGGTTCCCCTGGGTCAGAGTCCCTGGTTCCCCTGGGTCAGAGTCCCTGGTTCCCCTGGGTCAGAGTGCCTGGTTCCCCTGGGTCAGAGTGCCTGGTTCCTCTGTGTTTACACAAGCAGCAGCCTTTATAGCAGCCGTGCCAAAACAATGCCCTCTGTCATGCCACTGCATCCTTCAGTTCTCTGCCCAGTTATTTTCAGTTGTGTGTCTTTGTGTTTTGTTTCTGCTCCATCCTCCATTTGTCCTTTGTCCTGGTTGGTACTAGTTGGTTCTGAAGAGGGGGAGACTGAGGAAGGAGAAGATTTGGGGGAAGAGCTGCAGGAAATAGCAGTGGAAGTATGTAGGGGAGAGTATACTACCATTGTGACATTCATTTTTCTTCTCTCTTTTCCTTCTTCAACTTGGAAGAGAGCCCGGCGAGTGGACGGCCCCAAAGCTGACTTTCTTATATATTTATTTACCACAGATGTTTCGGAAAAAAGCTTCATCCTCCTTGAGAATGCGAAGAATATCAGAAAGCAATAGATGTAATAATTTCACCTTCATTACTTTGTAGATGGTGCCTCTTTAACCACTAGATCTCTTTAACGGCATCCAAAGTTTTCAGTGGAAACCACTCCTTAGAACCCAATTTGAAACTACCCAAAAACATTAAAGCCAGAGTTTCAAAAGACATCCTTAATCTAGTAAAGCCTGTTAAGTGTAACACTTGCTTGTGGCTTTTTATTGGATGCAGTTAAATGTTAACTCAACTGAAATGAGTTTGTTTGATTTAGACCTGCATTTCAGCTAAGCTAATTCACAGCTAACATTCCCTGGGTGGTTTCTGCTTTATGACTTTGTATGTTTCTACTAAAACACGTTTGCCTTCCCCTACTGTATAATTGTAATATGCCGACCAATCACAATGCCAAGCTTGGGATCAAGGGAGTTTGTTTTTTAAATCAACAGTTTGGCTTTCTGCTAATTATTTGCTGGGTAATGATAAATCTGCAAACAAACGGACCCTTCCAGTAGAACAGGGGACAGCAAACAGACAATTAAAAAAAGAAAATTGGCTCCCCAAAATGTTTGGATTCAAGGCATGAAAAAACCTTTAGGTGCGTAGTTGTTGTTAATCTGTGTAGAAACATAATTTAAAAATGTACAATACTGGCCCCCAGACTGCACCAGAAATCATCTAGCAGCTGAATATGAATGCCTAACCCTGCATTAGACTTTGATGTAATGCATGTTGAGAGTAAGAATAGGATGTTCTGACCCCAGCCAGGTGGCCTTACACACTATATTGCTGAGTGGACCTTAATGCTCTGACTCTGGGATTTAGATCCATGTAACCAGATAGTTTGGGTTACCATCAGTTTGAACATTCCGTATAGGTCAGTACTGACAGTCGTGTCATACAGTCAGATGTTCTGTTTGGCTTGAATATTTTGGATACCAACACCAACATTTGGCTTACAAAACCCATGATAAACCCCATAATGCTACCCAGCTGTCAAAGTGTTAAGGGTTTGGTCTATTTGTTGGTTTGGGCTCAACGACTATGAGTGGTAGCGGGAGGAGCGGGCTCAGAGGTTTTTCAGAGAAGAGTGGTGGTGCATTCTGGGTCATTGTCTTCATCTCCATTCTATTTCACCTCTACTGTTCAGTGTGGCTCTGGGTATGAGTGCCGGGTGTGTTCGGTAAAAGGTTGGTGTTCTCTGACAGCCTCTTCCTCTCTTTTCTCTCTTCTCTCTCTCTACTGTCCATCTCTCCCCACCTTCCAACTCTAATGCTTCTGTCCATCTAAACCCCTCTCTCAACCCCCCCCCCCCCAACGATCCGCCTCCCACCCTCCCCATACCAGGGAACATTGACCGCGGGCGTAGCTCGTCCTTCCATGAGGTGCGTGGTCTGCGGGAGGCTGAGATGAGGGCGGCGGCCGATGAGACGTCCAGCAGCAGCAGCAGCAGCAGCAACACCGTCCTGCAGCGCCTCCTGCAGGAGCAGATGCGCTATGGCGAGGGACGGAACTACCAGCTGGCCATGCAGCAACAGCAGGAGCAGCAACGACAACAGCAGAGGCAGCAGGACGGAGGGGTGAGTGGGGCCTACCTGGGCCAGGGGGGACCTAGTGACGACCGGCACGATGCCATGGTGCCCCACATTGCCCGGCAGGAGCCCCAGGGACAGGAACTGCAGGCAGACAGTGGGATGGAAAAACTGGGCTCCCGTGGAGGAGGTAGCAACGGTGGTGGGGGGAGCGGCCAGGGCCCTAACCCGGAGGACTTACCCACCTACGAGGAGGCCAAGGTTCAGTCGCAGTATTTCCGGGGACACACGCACCACCAGCAACATCAACAGCACCAACAACAACAACAACAGCATCAACAACAACAACAACAACAGCAGCATCAACAACATCAACAACAACAACAACAACAACAACAACAACATCAACAACAACAGCAGCAGCAGCAGCATCAACAACAGCAGCATCAACAACAACAACATCAACAACCGCTGCCTCCTTCGGTGGGCACAGCATTTTATGTAACGGCCGTAGCCAATAATGGCAAGCTGCGCACCGAGGGCCGCCCCACCGTGCAGCGCCTGAGCAGCGGGGGCAAGGTGCACCAGGACGATGGGCTCAAGGACCTGAAGCAGGGCCACGTGCGCTCCCTGTCGGAACGCCTCATGCAGCTCTCACTGGCCACCAGCGGGGTAAAGGCCCACGCCCCCGTCACCAGCGCCCCCCTCTCCCCGCAGCTGCCCCCGCCAGGGGACTACTACAAGCCCTCGGGCCAGCACCGGGGCCCCCCGCCCGACTACCCCTTCAAGAACATGGGCTCGCCTCCCAAACAGCAGCCTCAGGAGCAAGGAGGCCACTACTACCAGGAGCATCGGACCAGGGAGCAGATCCGGAACGAGGTGCCACACGTCCGTTATCAGCCTCCGCCGGAGTATGGCTCCTTCAGGTGAGAACGGCCACGCTGACTCACCGTCTGAGCGTGAGGTAACATCCTGCCTGTCACTCACTGTTCCCATGGTGTTAACGCCTAATGCCATGCAGTCGATGGTGCTAACCAGGACTTTACCCAAGGACTTATGCCAATGTTTGGCTGAATGACATGTCTGGCTCTGTTAAGGCCACCGGGGCGACGCGCAGCTCTCTTTCTGGATAACAATGTCTATTTAACCATTCATATTCCCGCTGTGTCTTTTTGGACCAGGTAACATGATTGAGTGGTTCTCTTTAAACTTTATTGTGCGATATCGGATTTGACCTAGTGTACAGTGACTCATAATGAGGTTAACAGCTAGAGGTGGATTAATAATCTGTCCTTTAGATATCATCCTGCCATCCTCTCCTTAACTGACAGGATGTCTGTTGAGGTCAACATGTTTCTTGATTAACTGGAAGGTTGAGAAGGAAGGCATGTCTACACTGTCTTTTGGTACACACACACACACATACGCACACAAAAAAGCATACTGAGCCAGTTGTTGGGATTGATGGGATAGAGATCCTGTTCTGCCAGTTTCCCTCCCGCCTGCTTATTGGTTACCTTACAGTAAATCACTGGCAAACAGACATGAATACCGCAGAATTGTAATCATCAGCTAAAACCTGTGGTGACTTGATTGTTGGCCTTCTGATGACGTCCTGTTTAGACACAAGAATGAATGCTTGCATAGTTGTTCACAATAGGTTTTTTCCAGTTTGGAAGATGGAAGAAAAAAAGTTGTTTGGAGTAAGGCAGATGAATCACCATCATTTACTGTAAATAGATAGTATCATAGTAAATGTTTTGTCTGGTGTGTGGCTTGTTGTATTCAAAAACAAGCACTAATAATATATAACGACCGATATCTATGGTCTGTGGTGCTTGAGTGACTTGAAGACCCACATACAGTCAGACAGTAAACAAACGGCCATTCCATTCATATTATTCACTTTTCTGATTGGTTCATGTCCACAGGTCAAATAAGGATGGCTCGGTCCACTCCCAGAGGTCTGTCCATCATCACAGCCCCACCTCCTCCGTCACCTCAGTGGGCTCTCTGTCCCGGGCCCAGTCCTCCACCCTCAGTAGCCTCCTCAGTGCCTCCCACTCCTCCCACCCGTCCCACACACAACCCCATCCCCAGGGGGAGCCGTACGGCCCGGGGCCTATGCACCCTCCGCTTCAGAGGGGCCACGGCTTCTCACACGACCCCTACGGCTCCACCTCCAGGATGCAGCAGCACCACCAGTATCAACAACAACAACAACAACAACAACAACAGCAGCAGCAGCAGCAACAACAACATCAACAACAACATCAGCAACATCAGCACCAACAGTATCATTCTCAGTCCTCCCAGGGCCATCCCTCCCAGCTCTACCCCCACCCCCAGGGGGAGCCCTTTGCCATGATGGCTCGAGCCCAGCAGATGGTGGACATGCTGTCGGAGGAGAACCGGCTGCTCAAGCAGGAGATGGAGGTGTACCGTGAAAAGGTCACCAAGCTGCAGAAGGTACAGGGGTTCATGTAACTAGACACACCGGTGTGTTGTACACTTGACGCAGACCTGAAAGGATTGAATGGATGGAGGCGTGACGGTTATAACACCACCTGGCCTACACCCATCCGATCCTTTCAGGTCCACACAGGGGCCTGCTGACTGGGTAAACTAATTTTGTATCTGAAACATCATACGTATGTTTGATGCGTATTTCAATTGCAACCAATAACAGATGTGTACAATTACATTTAATGTTTCAAAATATATGTTTGTAAATGTGGATGGTAAGATTGCTAGTACATGACACATACAGAATTTTGCTGAAAAAGAAAAAATAACAGGCAGACCAGCAGTAAAATATAGCATGGATATAAAATGTATTTTGTATTTATATAGGACCCAACTATTCCCAAACAAACCTTAAGCATATTTCTTCATTGTCTTTAATTGCGGGGCATTGACATAATAACATCCCTTAAAAAGGAAAACGGTTTTAAATTATGTTTAATAGCTAGGCCAAGAACTGTTGATAGCTGAGGTTCTGTTTGGCTCAGCTTTCCTAAATGTTTAAAAACAATTTGGGAGTCCGATAATGAAGACCACTTGATGGCTTGACTAAATGCCATCGCTTGAAAAAATGAAATATGCCAAACAAAATTGAGGTTTTATTGCATTTAAACTTGCTGAACCACTCAGGCATAACTCTCTCTCCCTTCCATCTGCCCCTTTCTGTCTCTCCCTTCCCACTGTCTCCCTCCCTTCCCCCTGGCAAGTTGGAGACTGAGATCACACTGGTGTCAGAGGCCTATGAGAACTTGGCTAAGTCATCCACTAAGAGGGAGGCTCTGGAGAAGACTATGAGGAACAAGCTGGAGTTGGAGG
The DNA here is from genome assembly GCA_016801105.1 of Esox niger. Lineage (NCBI taxonomy): Eukaryota > Metazoa > Chordata > Actinopteri > Esociformes > Esocidae > Esox > Esox niger. Next base: position 17,387 of record JACXGJ010002467.1, on the reverse strand, counting down.
TGCGCAGGCTGCACGACTTCAACAGGGACCTTAGAGGTAAGGCCAAAATCAACTGAAATATCCATGGAATGAAAACACATCCACCCGGTTCTACAGGTCAAAATAATAATTTCATTGTCAAATGATAGCGTAACAAGCCTATATTATCTTCAATGTATTCGAAGAAAACATAACTTAAAACCGTATGTGTGTGTGGTAGGTGCGTAGCTGGGTCTGCATTATATTTAGGATAAACAGCCTTGTTGTTCATAATGTCTTGACCGGGACAAACGAAAAAGAAAAATACAAGAGTGATCAATGGATCAATCTGTCTGAAAGTCTGAAAAATGTATAGGCAGTCCAAATTCTCAGCCTCATCAGAAAGCACACTGAGTGCTAACGACTTCCCATTTGGGTCAGGTGAGTTGAAGCCCAGTGAAAGAGGGACTGGTTTATATCTGCACTGAGCGATCCAGTTCTGCTCAACCTTCCACGACTATTTCTACAGGCTCCAGACCTGGTACTGCTGGTCTTTCGTGATCTGCCTGCTGGCATGTCGGACCTGAAGAAGAAGCTTGACTCTCTCGTTAGGCGCGAGCGCAGTTCTGCATTCATGGCTCCCAGCCCAGATCGGGTCCACGGGGAGATTCCATGCTTTTACAAATCACAAAGTCTCTCCTTCCTTTCTTTTCCATCATGGGTTTGGCATTCATAGCGATCTTGCTCCAGTTTAAGTGTTACGGCAGTTACATGATTCCAAACTGTGTTGTCGGCTGAGGAGGCACAGGTCTAAACTCATTCGGGCATTGGAATGACATTCTATGTTCTATTATTAGAATACTTAAGGTGACCTTTCTGTACCGCAACTGTGTTCTTTTCATGTCATCTATTGCTGACATTAGAAAGGTAGTCAGATCTACTAAGTTTGCCCATGTCATCAAATATTTTTAGTTAGATTTGGAGCCGGTTGATTTTCTTTTAAGATTTAAGTCAAAATATCACGTGAACACACAACCAATGGCAACAATGTTTTTGTAGATCTGCAAGAGATTGCAAGTTAACAAAATATTATCTCAACTAACAAGAGAAGTGTGGGCAGTTGGTGTAATGGACCATTCAGGTGCCTTTAGAAATAGACGTGGAAGGTTGTGCCAAGAGGAAAGAGTTTTGGAACCACTGGCTAAATGTATATCCCAGTCCTTCTTCGTGTTTCGAGGAACACGGAATTGAAATGGAACAGCTGAATATTTGTTTCTGGAATGCTCTCTCTGTGTGTTTCATGGACCAGCCAGGTTGACTTAACACTCGACAAAATATTATTTTAACGTTTGGCCCAGAAATAATGTCCTGTTTTGTTTCAGAACAATTTTCTCCTGACTGCATTAGAGAATGACCTCCACACCCACTGTGGGGGATTGTGCACATATAGTTTTATTTTTGCTCGATTCTGCCGAGCAACCAGGCTCTCTGCGTTTTATGTGCTTGGAACGAAGGCTGGGATCTTAAGAACTTACATTGGTCAAATCCGGACCGAATACATTTTCTATAGGGTGTTGTGAATTCCCTCCACAACCAAATTCACTTCCTGCATTCACATAACCATAAAGCTGTGTGATGTTTAACAGTACCAACAAAATACCCAGACATACCCTGCATATTAACTACTGTCTGACTATGGAACTTTGCAAAGGGTTTAACAAGTTCTCTTTAACAAGTTTAATTCCCCTGTTTGACAATTGTTTGGGAATTGGGAACGTGGGATGTTTTCAAATATGGGACTACGTATGTGTACGCTTGTCTGTGCAGTGGGCATCAAGCTGGCTTTGACGTGACTTTGGCGGCGACATTCTCTATTGCAGAGCGAATGGAAACGGCCAACAAGCAGCTAGCTGCTAAAGAGTGTGAGGGATCGGAGGACAACCGCAAAACCATCTCTCAACTTCTCACCCACAGTGAGTACATCCCACAGACAGGAAGCAGGGAACTCCAGTCCAGGCCTCGGACGTTATGCATCCACTCTGGACATAGAGCTGTGTGGCCTCATCTGTTACAGAACCACGCTCAAGAATGGGCTTCCTGTACTGTAGAACACTTAACCAGTCGTTTCACTTAATTCTTCTGCACACACTGTTGGTGGCACTTAGCTTGTATTTGAAATAACTATTTTTAGTGAATGATGGATGTCATGTTGAGCGCGCCGGTCCTCAGTGTGTTGTGCGTGTCTCCTAGATAAAGAAGCGGTACGTGAGAAGGAAAAACTGGAGATTGAGCTGAATGCCCTTCGCTCCACCACAGAGGACCAGAGACGACACATTGAGATTAGAGACCAGGCTCTCAACAATGCCCAGGCCAAAGTAGTCAAACTAGAGGAGGAGGTGAGGATTGGACTCAGTCTGACAAGTTTCACTGGTTCAGAATATTGTGGGTGCTTTATGTTTTGGGGATCTACAACGTGTGTTAGTTACTTTGGTACAAGATGCGGCCTTCACTAATAAGGCCCTCATTGCCACTGGCAAACAGTTCAGCTCGGGGGTATATTCATGCCCCCTGGTGGACAAGCAGAGGAATGTGTTTCTTACCTAGCTGTGCTTTTCCTTGTCGTGTTACCGTTGACCTTTACAGCTTGAGAATCTCAGTAGAGACATTGTCGTCCATCCTATCACCTGGTACAGTGAAGAAAGGGTTGTGATCAATGGATTCTGATGGACAGATTAAATGGCATTGACACTGTGATTAATCAGTTTTTTAACCTGTAAATCACTAAGTTAACTTTCTCATTTAGGTCACGGACCTGAAGAGCAACTAGGTTTAACTCCCTTTCTCACTGACAGAACTATAGATGATTTTATCTGGCTATGCTGAACATGGGTGATATTAGCTGAAAGGAGGGATTTGGCAGTTTCCTTTTGCGGGGGAGGATAATTAATTTCCTTCCTTTGGTAATATTTTTTTTAACGGCATTCCCCTCAGAAGTAAAACAGGAAATTAAAATCTTCCATAATATTTTTTCTAATGGAGAATGTCCGTTCATGAGCTGAGGCTGAAGCGCTGCTCAGGCTTGCATCAGGACAGTGATCAAACCACTCCAGCAGTTCTATTTTAGAATGGCTGAAAAGCGGCGTATCTTAAATGTTGGAATGACCTAGTCAATGGAAACATCAGTCAAGTTACTGAGATTAGGATACAGCAACCAGTGGGAACCGTTCTATTCTACACATTTTGAAAAGAGGTTGACAGAAATGTTGCAGTTTTCAATTGAATTCTCTGCTATTCTAGAATTGTTGCCATGACTTACGCAATGTTCATATGCTATTTTAGGAGGAGCGGCTTTAGACCCTATGGGCTTCTAAGTACGTTGGTTGTTGTGTAACTTTTCTAAGTAAAATATATAAATGGTTTATTTGTTCACTGAGGTTCCATATATCTAATATTAGGTTTTGGTTGAAGATCTGATGATATTCGGTGGGAAAAAAATGCAAATATAGAGAAAATCAAAACGAGGACACATACTTTTCCACGGCAGTGTATATTTACTCAATATCATTTGTCACTTCAACTGCTACTAGTTCTTAAATTCAAAACACAGTAAAAATGACACATCTCCAAAATAAAGATTTATCCTTTTTGAAGTTGCTTCCCTCAGTAGCCAGGCTTTCTGATAAGATCAGCGTTTTGCAATCCACTGAGCCGATAGCTGAACTCAAGTAGCACAATCACCCTCGAATGGTAGCATTTACTTTCTCTTTACACAGCCTAAAATACCTTTCAATACCTTCCAATAGATGTATTTGTTTCAGGAAGCATTATTTGAAAAAAATTGTATTGCTGTCACGCTGTTTTGCTGCAATGTCGTGTTGCTGTCATGTAAGATCTTATGAAGTATTGTGGTTTATTTGCTCCTCTGTTTGTGTTGTTGTCATGTCTTCTGCCTGATTCCCACCATTAACTCAGCCCCTATTCCCACAGGTTTTTAAAAGAAGGAATTTGGGTCCTAATTGACATGCCTGGAAGAATAATTGTAAAAAAAAATATTTACATAAAAGTTATAACGCTTGCTTTCAAGCATATTAAAAGTCTATTGACATTTTATGTAAACATAGCTGTAGTAGCAAGTATCGGTTTTAACTTGTTTTTTAAAGTTAGGGTACAGCAAGCATATCTATAAGTAAAACATTTCCATGACTATTTAAAATGTGATTGCTTTGCAAGCCGTGTAACTAAACATTTCTGCCATTAGTCTGGTGTAGTAAAGTTAGCGTATGTGTCTGCCTGGCCGTGACAGAACTCCACAGTGGAAAACTGTTCTGAGCTTTCATGGAGCGAGCTGGTTTGTTTTGTTGGTTTGCTGCCTGAAATAGCCCGGCTGAAGCCCAGAGAACCAGTTAGGCAGTCGGGATGGAGTGGGAAACGGACCGGGATTGTCCTAAGAAACACTGAGCTGCTCCGACACCACAAACGTCTGCTTGTTTCCTTGAACAAAGGCTGTTGAGTCAGAGTTTTATATCCACCATGAAAGAACTCTTTGGCCAGAATTTTTTTTCTCTCATAAACTCTGCCCTTCTTTCTCTCTCTCTGGGAACTTTGTACATAGTCCTCTATTTCACAATTGTTCCTTTTCTCTATTTCAAGCCCGTGGGGCTAAGTCATTCCGTTGAGCGAGCCTCAGGTCCAGATCCGGCTGCTGTTCAGACTGTATTGTCTTGGAGTTGAGAGTTGGGGTTGGGTACTGGGTTGGGGGGGGGGGAGTTGTTTCACTCCTGTGTTTTCACTCCTTGTCCAGGCCTTGGTGGACCGGACAGGAGGTGTCAGCAATAACACTGTGACACAAACAAACAACAGACAAACAATCAGCAACATTGCTTTAAGCACCTAAGACGCAGTGTGAGCGAGTCAGGCCAAGTTGGGCGGGGAGGGGGGAGGCCCCTGGGAGGGGGCAGGCCCCTGAAAGGACAAGCCAATCACCTACTATCTGCTTGTGTTCCGTCCGGTGTGCCGCAGCTGAAGAAGAAACAGGTGTACGTGGAGAAGGTGGAGCGCATGCAGCAGGCCCTGGCTCAGCTCCAAGCAGCCTGCGAGAAGAGAGAGCAGCTGGAGCACCGCTTACGCACGCGGCTGGAGAGGGAGCTGGAGTCCCTGCGCATGCAGCAGGTGAGACAGACACACACACACACACACACACACACACACACCCACACACAGACAGACACGCAGATGGAACAGAGACTTCAACAAGGGCCAGATACACGCTTTGTGTTGGAGATGCCAGTGTTTTAGCAGGATTTCGCATCAGCAAGGGGACACCCTGACCCAGAATTCCAGGCTCTTTTTCCCCAGTCCCAACGGAGACGCTCTTTTCCATAAATTCCATCCCCTCTTCCTGCGCGAGCGGAGCCAAACCGATCACCACAGATTGTTTTCCCATTATTCAGGCCCAGCCAGGTTGTCCAGGCCAGGCCAGGCCAGGGGGTTGCAGGTATGTCGGGGAAAGGTTGCAGCTGATAGAACACTGGTCATGGGTAGGGATGGAGAGGATGGGGGGGGCACATGGCTGTATATTCCATTAGATCCTTTAGATCAGGTGTGTCAAACTGGTTTCACGGAGGGCCGAGTGTCTGCAGGTTTTTGTTTTTTCCTATAAATTGGTTCGCAGTTCAGACCTAAACAACCAGGTGAGGGTAGAAACAAACCAATGAGTGACCTAATTAATCAATCAAGTTCAAGGTGAGAGTGAAAACCTGCAGACACTCAGCCCTCCATGGAACCGGTTTGACACCCCTGCTTTAGAGGGAGGCAGACTTCCAGGTCCACAGTTAACAGACTGATGCCAGCATTGCTATAGGCCATGGTACCTGCAGGAATTGTGTGTATTTGAACAAGAATATATCAGTGATGGACCATACAGAATTACCGAGGTTCACCGTTGATCATATATTCCACCCCCGTCGACTCCCCAGAGACAAGGCGGCTCCCAGAGCAGCAACAGCGGTGGTCAGGAGTACAACGCCACAGCCCTGATGGAGCACCTGAGAGAAAAGGAGGAGAGGATCCTTGCCCTGGAGGCTGACATGACCAAGTGGGAGCAGAAGTACCTGGAGGAGAGCGTGATGAGGCAGTTTGCCCTGGACGCAGCCGCCTCAGTCGCCACCCAGAGGGACACGTCGTCGGTCGTTAGCCACTCCCCCAGCAGCAGCTACGAGCAGCAGCTGTCGGTGGAGGCTCGCATCCAGAAGGAGGAGGAGGAGATCCTGATGGCCAACCGCCGCTGTCTAGATATGGAGAGCAGGTAACGCGTTAAAGAGGAAAGCTATGAATTTCATCACATTCTGAAGATATACAGAGATACATATTCAGCCCCCAAGGACTTTTCCACACTTTATTGTTACTAAGTTTGATCGAAATTGATTTAATTCAGTGTTTTTGGAACTGATCAACACATAAAACGTCCACAATGTCAAAGCCAAAAACGGAGTGTATTTATGGCAAGTCTGAGGGGGTGAATAGGTTTCGAGGACCACTGTTTATTCCCAACAACCAAACACAACTGTTCCCCCTGTCTCCATTACCTCATTTAACAATGCTCCTCTTCCAGAATCAAGAACCTACACGCCCAGATCATTGAGAAGGATGCCATGATCAAGGTGCTCCACCAGCGCTCCCGGAAGGAGCCCAAGGACCGAGACACCCAAGCCACCATGCGCCCATCTAAGTCCCTGATGTCCATCGCCAACACGGGCAGCTCCGGCCTGCTCTCCCACAGCCTGGGCCTCAGCAGCTCGCCCATCACAGAGGAGCGAAAGGACAGCAGCTGGAAGGGAAGCCTGGGTAGGAATGCTGCTTCGTTCTCCTAGGCTAGGTGTTATGTGCCACATCTATTCAAGTGTCCCCTTCTAATATTTGAGATCTACTTTACACTAGACTCGAGTCGTTTCAATACAGGGTGGACAGAAGTATTTTAAAACGAGCTGGTGGTCTGGACAGGAGGATTCGGGTGGGAGTTGATTCCGAGACATCTGAGAGGTGTTAGAAAAGGATGGCCAGGCAGAGCGTTGTGGGGAGTGTCAAGCACATGAGGTGTGGTCAGCTGCGGGTATGGAATGTACCGTGAAGTAGGATCATGGAGTCATCCGACTGAATCACAGTCTCGTGGTCGTGGAGGGGGTTGGGAAGTTGGATTTATTATGCAGTGCTGCTGTGCTGTTGGTTTAGTCAGATGCGATCTGTTCAGTATTGGCACGGATGGTGCTACCTCGGGTTTTATTCGTCACTCGAATGCATTTCAGATGTAAGGCTGACTTACTTGCTTCCATGCGTTTGAATAAACAACTTGAGAAGCTGTCGTGGGTAACTTGGCAACAACATGTCTTAATGGGCCTCCTGTGTTCCCCTCAGGAGTTCTGTTGGGTCCAGAGTTCCGCACTGACTCTCTGAGGACTGAATCCATCTCGTCATCTCCCTCTCCGGTCCTGCCCCTGACAGCAGGCCACTCTAAGACCGGGAGCAGGGACAGCTGCACCCAGACGGACAAGGGTCAGGAGGTCAGCAGCAAGCCCAGTACCCCGGCCATACAGAGTATGACCCTGCCCAGCCGTCTCTCCAGCCCCAGTCCCGTCTACATACCAGACCGGATCGCAGGTACCGTCGGCCAGGGCCTGCGGCCATCTTTGGGGCTAGATTAGTGTGTTTATTTTGTCAGTGCTCCACATTACGAAGGTGTACTTCAGTATGCTGTAGATACATGCAAGGACAGATGTTAGGCCTGGATTTAAGTTTTAACTATAGGCGTGTTTTTGGAGTCAGATCTAGTTAATGTGAAGTGCAGCCGGCATGTACAGAAATATTCACTTTGAATTTTGGATATAACCTTTAATAATGCTGCTTCACTGAGAAGTTCTTAGTTTGTGGAATGGCAAACAATGCTTGTGATTGTTAGTTTGGCCCGTAACAGGCAATAGACTGTTGAAGGGATTATTATCCATATAATAACAAATAGTCTTTAGTTTAAATCTCAATGTAAGACTTATTCAAGAAGTAATCCAAAGACTACACATTTCAGTTATTTAAATACAAGTTATGAAACCAAAACTGTAGCTGGAGGCAATGTAAAGAGAGTGGGTTGTCAGATGCTATCTAGGGGCAGCCTGGGGTCACATCTGTTTTCTTTATGTTGCCCTGGTAATGTGGCCCAGTGCAGGAGACATTGTGGAATGGGGGAGTCTTCGTTTTGAAGTTAGACGGTCCCATCTGACTTCTCCCAATGTGTCTTTAGATGTGCCAGTGTTCCACAGCAGTACTCTGGAGAGGCGCACAGCATTGCAGCCCCAAACACAGCCCCCATCAGCCTCTCAACAAGAGGTGGACAACGACATGGTGGAGATCCTCATCTGATCCGGGTCACAGGACACCAGGATATTGTGTGTTTGTGCCTTAGACTAGCATTAACACCTCATCTCTGTCTCTTTATGCCACCTGTGAGTGAATGGGCAGCACCATTTTGAAGTAGTCAATGAACATGTTTTACAGCTTGTAGGAACTGGCAGTGGACAATCTGAAAGTGTGCATACGGCTGCTGGTTGTTTGAAGTCCAAAGGCAAGGTTTTACTTCCACATGCCTTGTATATGGTCTCTTGTGAGTATGATTAATTTGCTGAGCCTTTCTGATGACTATGTCAGAATTATGTGATCCTTTCTTGACCCACAGGAAGCCGCACCCACAATCCACACGACTACTTTAAAATGGTACAATTCCTCACTGGAGCTGCACATGCTGGAACTGTCCTTTGGCCAATAGAGGCCTCTATCCATTTCAGTGGGTTATGCAAAAAAAAACATTTTCACGCACACTTTCAGAACAGGTGAAGGATTCCTTTTGTTTCTTTTATTTCTGTGTTTGGTGTTTCAGTAGTCAGGTGACTGAAGGTGTGTTAAAATGCACTATTTTTGAAAGCTGTGTTCTATGGTTGTGCACAGTCTGAGAGTGTCATCAGAATTATACACACACTTGTGTGTTGCTGGAGGTTATTTGGCATCCGTGGACCAAATGTATTTACTACAATTCGTTGCATTTATTGCACTACTTATATATTTTTTATTTTACATTGAGTCTGTTTTAGGTATTCTATTTATGTGTAGTAGTACTTTATTTACCTGTTACACGTGGCACTTGGGTAATCAATGTGACCGAGTCAACCACAAAAGAATTTAACCTGTAAATACTGTATTTGTATACTGTAAGGCATGTATGTCATATAACACAACTGAATGGAAGAGGTTTTTAGAAGCCCTTCACTTACATGGCACTGCCAGCCAAGGACCACAATGCACTGTTTAAAGTATTGGAGGCCTGCCCCCCCCCCCCCATGTCAGTGTGGGGAACTAGGGGGGGACAGTCACACATTTCTACTGTGGTCCAATGTGCTGCATCTGTGAGGGTTTATGGGGCCTGGCTTGTTGTGCAGCAGTAGTGAGATGTTGGGTGTACACGGACTATGCTGCAATTAGAAGGTTCTCCGCTATTCCCGTTAAGTGTCCTTCATTCCAGTCTGGCTGAGTTTGGTCAGGTTTTCCACCCTTGCGTGTTTCAAATAAGGCTTGATATTGTTTTTTTTACCATAACTAGTTAAGGAAACTATCAGACAATCTGGTAATTAACTGTCATTATTGTTTGACTTTTTACACAGTAAATGACACACAGAGCCGGCTCTAGCCTTTTGCAGGCCCCAAGCAAAATTAATTTGGGGCCCCCTCCCCCAGCGGTCCAGGGCCCTATGCGACCGCTTAAGTTGCTTATGCCTAGAATCTGCCCAAATGACACATGAAGTACAAGACTGTTTCAAAGCATGTCCCTTGCTTTTGACCAAAGGTAACTATACGTTTGTAGGTAACTATTACATGTTATATCCTCACATTTTTAAACAGTGACTTTGAAATATACACCCACGTTACAATCTAGGTAGCAGTTGTGTATATTTCCAATCCAAAGCTGAAAGTGTGGGACCAAAGAAACTCCACCAGCTGGTCACCTGGCCTGTAGTTTTAAAAGCTTACACGGTAAACAATGTTCTTTATGGGCACAAACTGTCCCCATACATTTCTCCAGTGTGTGGAAAAAGTAGTGATTGTCTGTTTAAAAAAAAAAGCACAAATCCAGTGTTTAGAAATGTAACATTTTCAGCACAGACAGCAATTTTTTTTTGTGGTGTCACATTGCCTTTCGGGTGTAGACAATGGACCCAGGGATTGGAGACTGGGCACAGGAAGGTTGAAGGTTGATTAACATCAGCCACATTTGTTGGTTTCTTGTTCTTTATCAGCTTGGTGCCGGGGCTTATTTGAATGGTCATTAGTGTGAAATACACATTTCCTATTACAACATTTTCAAAGGGCATTTGTCGAACTTATTGGTAGAACATGAAATGTTCTCTCGTTGTGTGACTGACAATCATAAAGACATTTCCAAGTCCCTATTATTCAATAATGTATCAGCCCACACCTGGAGCCTCATAATATCCACTGAATACTTCAATAAAGGAAAGGTGATTTCCCTTCCAATCTATATGGACAGTATACATATTACAACTAAACTCTTTGTCCTGCCCCAGTGCCAGTCCTTGGGTCTTGCTTCAGATGTTATTCCTAAATCATTTGGCCCTCAGTGTTCTGAGCCATTAGCACAAAAAAACGACCTGCAACCATTGGTCATTCAACCAACCTCACCCCCAGGCTATTGAGATTCAGAGTTGGCCTCAGTGGGCAGGGCTTTCTGCTTTACGCAGTCTGTGGTTATCAGACGACTACATGTATAATGTTTAAGTCAATGTGAGCCATCCCTGCAGACTTGGCTTATCAACGTTGATGGAAATGATTCTCATTGAACTTTGTATTAACATTTCTGGTCACTGAAGTGCAGATAGTTTACCAGTACATCTGGCATTAATGAATGTTATTTGGGGAATTGGTTTCTAGTATTTTTGTGCCTTTTCACAATCTGTACTATAGATGCTGCTTGACAAATGTCATTACTGTACAATTGCCATTCATGTTGAACTAAATTGTATTTCTAATCAAGCATCTGGTTTAAAAACATAATCATCATCTCATGCCATTTCCATATGTGGATTAACTTTTTGTACTCCTGACAATGTTCCAAATAATGACTTTGAAAATGTTTCAGTTAGTGGGTTTACATGGTTTAGTATTCATTTAAACAAAAGTTAAATAAATATACAATGTAGCTTAATGTTTTTTTCTGTGCATGCTTACAGAGTTACAGAATTCATGTATCTTATTATTAACTGGTTGTTTGAATCCTGATAGCCATGGTATGAGAATGTACACCAAGGGTATGAAATCACCACACTTCACTAATTATTACATTGGTAACCAGTTTCCAATCGCAACCTTGGATTGGTGGTATATTGGCAATATACCACGGCTAGGTTTCCTGTCTGGCCATATTCCACACCTCCTCGTGCCTTATGGCACACTATTAGGAGATCCAACATTTGCTGTATGTAACTAGATGGGACTTCCAACTGCATTGCCTGATCACCCAGGTGGATATTACTAACCCTGCTATCAGGAATGATCCAATGAAGTGTGAACCATCACTGGCCATGCTGAGTATGCATTCATAAGAGGCCACTATCATTCTCTATGACTAGGCTGGAGTGTATTGGAATTTTCACTACACACCAAACACAAGCAAACCTCACTCGACAAAATAGAAAATCTAATTTATTAAATATACAAGAAAAAAGCCAGTAGAACCTTGAAAATTGATAGAACAAGGAAGCCCATGTAACAACTTAGTGCTAAATGTACATTCATGGTTATTAGCGTTGTTTGACGTCTGAGAAACATGCCTATCATTTGATTGGATACACTTGTCTGTAAGGGTTCAAGGCCTGGGGGATCTGACTTCAACACATCACCCGCCTTCACAGGTTACACCCTAGCCTTGCAAAACCCTTGATTCAACAGCAATGGGCATAGGAGGCCTTATCAGCCATGCTGTCCCATGTGACCAATCCCACCATCTTGGCGTACTAGAGACTAGTATCACGAACTGATGGTGTCTGACGTACAGTGGCTGCTACATAAATTGCAGACAGACCCCTGACGTGAATCTGATTTCCCAAGTCAGCCTCGACAATGTAACAAAGCTTCAGCAGTGACACTATCATTTCTTATCACTCCCTCCAGCTGTGGTAAACACTAGCGTTAAGGTCACAGAGACAACCAATCCTTTAAGCAAACAGGACACAAATCAATTCTGTATGTCGAAATTGGCCTCCACCTTTGTCCACCGATTGAATGTATTTGTTAGCAACACACGGCTCCAACTCCATACTATCTTCATAGTCCTCGAGCCACTTTACCAGTGGCTCCATTCCCAATGTTCAGGCCTGGAAACATTAGGGAGGATGGACCATTTGACGTGCTCAGGATCTCAGTGTGGGAACTAACTGGACATGTAAATCAGTGGTGAGCCAAGTAGCTGGATGAGGTGGATGGAAGATGGGGTTATCTGCGTATCCAGAGCCAGCCGTTGAGCAGGCAGGCGGAGATCAGCAGGGAGAAGAGCACCAGCTCAGTCTGTCTGCGTTCAGCATTCTGCCTCTCCAGTCCAGCCAGACGACGACTCATCTTCAACACCTGGACACAAAGTCTGATCTTTAAAGACCAATCCACATTCTACCTACACATCAAAACCAAGGTGCACAGCGGTTCATAATGACTAGGGTTGTTTAACAAGGGGGTGTGGGAATCTAAAAAGGCTAACTGGCTTCCTGTGTTATCCTTGAGATGACTAGTCTTCCGGGTTTTCCTAACAATTCTAAGGTAAAACACAAACCTTCACTGCCCCCTTCTGAATGGGAGTGGGACAGTCAAGGTTATCATGTTACCAAAATGTGTCTGAGGCTCTACATGCTCACCTGTGTGTATTACACCAGACTGGCCCAAAAACTAAGGGACTGATTATTTTACTTTTTCTCCGTGTTTGTCATAGCTTACAGACTTTATTTCTAAGCATAGAAAAGCCTTTGGTTAATAAGGGAACATTTACACAAAGGGAACATACAAATATCCATAACAAGCAATATTGCTGACTCAACAATGACCAGACAAAAACGGATAGAAGCTACGGCTTCTGGCTCCCTCTAGTGGCCAGACGCCATGACAACCACAGAGAGGGCCTGGTGAGCTTCCTACCTGCCTCCTTAGTACGATCAACTCCACAGCGGCGCTGCCTTCATCATCTGTGCTCACCCAGGAGTCCTGCATGGCTCTGCCAACACACACACACACACACACACACGGGAGTGCTTTAGGCTTCCGAAATCATTTTCTCTTTTTCAACAGCTAAAGAAACAGAAACGGTGAGCCAGAAGTACCTTTTCCGGGCAGGTTGGACACACGGCAGGGGCGCCTCAACCACAGCCGTCATTGGGTGCTGTGGGTTGTTAAACCTTTAAACCAGGAAGAGACCACAGTCTACCAACGGACCCTCAATACAAGGCAAAGGAATGACAGGAGACTGATCCAGAAGAACATGGACAAATGCAACGGCTTCTGGCTCCATCTACTGGTCAAAGACCATCCACCATGATGACGGCAGAACCGCTGAGTAAGACAGATCGGCTACCAGAAGACACCAGCTAAAGGCAGCAACTAGCTGTACTATGATTAAAATGGACACCTAGGGTAGAATCTCATTTCCTTGTTGCTGCCTGTAAAGACAACGTTTAGGATTTAAGTAGAGAGAGCTGACTCTAGATCTGTGCCTAATGACAGCCTCTACCCAGAGCAAGCGCCAAGCGGGGACAAGTAGCTAATAGGGTTTAGAGGGCAGAGTTGGGACAGTCTGTCAAGGGAGAGAGTTAGTCAGCAGTGCATGAACACTCAAGATGTGAATGACGAAGTGATAACGAGGGCGGGAAGTATTGTCGTCCCAAAACCAAAGCTTTGTAGTGAGACACCTTGTCGTGTGAGGACAGAGATGCAGGCCCAAGCAGGGGAAGTTACGGGGTTTATTCAGATTAAGAAGTGGGTTGTTAGGGGGTCACACAGGGGTCACTCAGAGGAGTAGCCACTAGCCCCTAACCTGTATTTCTGAGAGACAGTCTGCAGGAGGCGCTGTGAAGCCTGCTGGCCCAGTTCCTTGGCTGCCTGCAGCATGGTCTGTGGGGACAGGAGACTGGGTGGGGGAGCAGCGAGCACAGGGGGCTTGGGCGGTGGGTCTTTATCAGAGGGGTGCTGAGGAGGCTGCTCTGCCCCACCGTGACTACGACGACTGTGGGAGGGGCGGGGCACCACACGAGACAGACAGCACACAGACAGTAACACAACAGTTACCAAGGCCACATACACCACACAACCTCAAATCACCCACAAGACTGTGTGCTCGGCTTCTCTGCCTCCCATAGAGCCTACGTGTGAGGAGAGACTAAAGATCAGAGGAACTGAAGTTTCCCTCTGTTAGAAACAGGGTAAGAAAATGACATTCTGGTTGTGCGCCTGGTGTGGTAAGTACTATTTATTGTAGATATGCATCTTACTCTTAAGAATGTCCAGGCTCAAAAGAAAAGCAGGTTTGAAAAGGAGGCCATCCTTGTGGCAAAGAACGAAATGAGGATCAAATGTATGTTGATATGCTTAAAAACAGCCAAGGTAAAAACGCAGTGACAAAACCCCTAAAGATTAATGCAAAAAGTTATGTGTTTTAAGAGCTTATTTCCTCATCTTCTGAGAACACGTTGGTCATATAGTTGGGTGGAGGAGCCTACTGTACTACGAGACACTCAGCAGTCCCAGTGTAGTCTAGAATGCTACGGTGACAATCACAAACTTCCCAAGGTGTGGAGTGCTTTAACTAGTTGTTACCAAAGTGTGGGTTACATCTGTAACTAAATGACTACATTACCAACTCAAAAGAACATGGATTCTAGGTTAAATATGTGTGGTGTAGCATTTAATTGCTGCTCACCGAAAGTTGATGGCTACCTACAATTCTTTAATAAGCTGAAGATGCATTCAGTGATTTGGGCCACCAGTTGTTTAATTGGTGCTTTCAAGCAAAAACAAGTCCCAAGAATTGGGTATATTGTCATGTTCTGATTTCTGCTTCTGCTCCCAAACCACTGGATTGGCCAACTAACCTATGATTGGAATCCTACTCATAGTTTGCAATTAGAAAACAACACATCCAGCCCAAAATGGATGAAAAAAAGTTTATTTAATTCTCTGAAGTCCAAGACTCCATCTTTAAGTTTTACTAGTGATCTTTGGTGGGTGTAGGCACAACTGACGTCAGTCTGCATCAAAACTGGCAGCTCCCCACCCTCCACCAGATCAATATCCCTTCAAACCATTAAATCAATTTAAACTTGGAACAAATCCAAAGAGTCCGTTATTATAAACTTTGATCACATGATTATTCACTTAAACATTTCAGGTGTAAAGTCCCAAAATGCTAACAAAATTATACAAGAAGACCAAAACGAGTGACATCCGATTCTAATATATTGTGATTGATGGTGAAACAGGGAGAAGTCACTTTCGGACAATGTGAAATCAGCTGGTTATTAGAGGAGATTGGCATATTCAATGGGGTGATCATGTGAGTGGAGTGCACCTTTAAGACATTTTAAAAGAGCAGGGTGTTCCTTCATAAAAGAGAGTCCTGTGTAAAAAGCGTTTGAACCATTGACCAAAGGTCATCCAGGTCATCTTGTACTTACGAGGTGGGGGGGTGTGAAGTGTGTCTGGAGTTGGGAGTGACAGGGTCGCTCCTGCTAAAAGCCTGGTCACTGTATGACCTCCGCATGGGACTCTGTTACAGGAAAAAAAGAATAACGAGTCACAGTAGGGTTGTGTTAGTAAAACATTAACATATCCTAAATCCCTCTGAAATCAGGATCTCTTGCTCCTGGCCGTTTCAAGCTCTAATTGGCCATTCGTGAATGATATTGATACAGTTAAAACTTACTAATGTTTCTTACTAAGTTTACCTCCACCACAAATCAGGTCGGTGACCTGTATGGCGTTTGTCAATGGACGTTTTAACATCGTATTAGCCAGTAATAGGCTTTACCAGTATCTACTAACTTACTGGAATAGTCATAAGAATTGAGCAATTGCTTGCAATTCTGAAGATTAACTTTTCCATGCCAGAAACAGTTGCAATATAATCATTTACAGTTTTAGTTACGTCTTACTATAACGTATGTTGTAGCCAGAAAATGTGTGTCTATCATGACCCAAAATGCATGCATGGATGCGTACTTCGAAGATCCACCAAAAACAATTGCAATATAACTGTAAACTGTTTTATATAATATAGATATTATGTTTTACTATAGTAAAAATACTGATGGTTTCAGACAGTAAAGTTGGTCTATACAGAATAATTCATAATGCCCTCTTCGCTTAGCATTTGAGGAGATACGAATGGAAGTTGTTTTACAGACATGATTCTGTAGTGGAAATCACTCCATGGGCTCAGGAACACTTCCGAAAACCATTGTCTGTGAACACAGTACGTCACTGTATCCACACATGTATGTTAAAACTCTACCATGCAAAGAAGAAACCACGTATACATAAAACCCAGAACAGTCACTGCCTTCTCTGGGCTCAAGCTTATTTCTGATGGACTGAGACAAAGTGAAAAATTGTCCTGTGGTCTGACTATAGAAAATATTAAATTAGTTTTGGGAATCATGGATGATGCATCCTCAGGACTAAAGAGAGGGACCATCTGTCTTTATCAGAGTACAGTACAAAAGCCAGGATCACTGATGGTATGGGGGTGCATTAGTGCACATGGAATTGGTGACTTGCACATCTGTGAAGGCACTATTAATGCTGCAAAATACAGCGGTCTGCAAAAGTTTGGATAAATCATTGGTTCTTAGGATTAAAAAAAATCAGTTAAATATATCATATAGGAGACAAACACAGTGATATTTGAGAAGTGAAACGAAGTTATTACCATTTACAGGAAGTGTGCAATGATTGTTCGAACAAAATTAGGCATGTGCATAAATTTGGGCACTACAATCAAAACAAATAACTCAATATTTTGTAGATCCCCCTTTTGCAGAAATAACAGCTTCTAAACGCTTCCTGTAGCTTCCTATGAGGGTCTGGATTCTGGTTGGAGGTATTTTGGACCATTCCTCTCTACAAAACCCCTCTAATTCATTCCGGTTTGATGGTTTCCGAGCATGGACGGCTCTCTTTAAGTCACACCACAGATTTTCAATAATATTCAGGTCTGGGGACTGAGATGGCCATTCCAGAACGTTGTACTTGTTCCTCTGCATGAATGCCTTAGTAGATTTTGAGCAGTGTTTAGGGTCATTGTCCTGTTGAAAGATCCAGCCCTGGCGCAGCTTCAGCCTTGT